>CAHIKZ030000802.1:907500-1150000 GCA_903632075.3 Acanthosepion pharaonis
TTTGCCTAAAACATTTACTTTTATTTGATTCCTATGACTATGTTTTGATATGTACCCTATGTATTGAGTGGGTACCTTTTGGACTGGCACCTTTTGGACTGGCACCTTTTGGACTGGCACCTTTTACAAGTTTTCCCGATAGAAATTTTCGACCCAGTCTGCCACTGAACATAAGTTAGGCGCACTTTTTCATATCATCAGTTATTTTTATCCATCTACTTCCATGATTTTGTCATGCTCATCTACTTCTTTATGTACCGTGTCCCTTCAGGACGTTGGCGATTATGACTCTCCACAATTTCCTGTCCTTCGTAAATTTTGTCTTTTTGTCATTTCTCCTAAATCTTGTTCCGCCTTCCATTTACTCAAACTCACCAAGTAAGTTATGCGTTGTTTTACTCTGTTCTTCTTGACTTCAATTTGTCATGTGAGTTACAAATTTTCCAAGCCTTCTTTCCTCATTATATAGCCTAGAAATTTCGACGGTCTCTTTCTGATGTTAATTATAAGTTTCATTTTGGGTTTTCATATTTTCTCTAAAAGTTCCTCGTTCCTTCCGTGTTCGGTCCATGGTATCCTCAGCATCCTTCTGTAGAACCACATTTCTGTTGCTTCAAGTCTCTTTTTTCATCCTTGAGATTGTCCAGCATTCTTTGCCATTCAGGTGGACTGATAATACATAACAGTTCGGTACTCCTTTGTTTGTTTCTATTAATGATTTTTCTGTTTCTTAATACTTTACTTAGCTTTTGGAAGGCATCTTTGATTATCCAAATGCGCCTTCGGATTTCCGTGTCGCACTTTCTGTCCTCTGTTAAAACAAATCCCAGGTATTTAATTTTTTTTTTTACTTGTTTGATTTTCATATCTCCAATTTTTAATTTGTTTCCACATTAACAAAAAGAACGCTAAGCTACCTTTCTCCAACACATCAAATAGCCGCAATACATTCAAAAGTTATATAATAATAATAATAATAATAGTAATAATAAAGAAGAAGAATAGAAATAATAGAATTAAACAAAGAACACTTACACACATATATCCAAACACACTAAATTTTCCTCATCAATAAAATTTACTCTTAAATAAATAATGAACACAGGCTTATAGCAACGTCGAGCCTGGTCAATACCTAAATGGTTGACTGGTTGGGAACACCAGGTGCTGCGGGTGGTGTAATGTATAATGATTCCGAATTGTTAATTGGAGGGTCAAGTTCGAATTCCAGTTGGGTTCATTATATTCATTTACGCTTAAATACCCTTGGGAAAGATATGTCCATCTTCACTCCCTCCAGCTATGGGTTAATTATTAAGACTTGCTTCAGTAAACGATTATCATCACAAATAAAGGAAATTCTATATTTTCTGGCTTTAAATAACACGCAAAAGGTTTATTATGCGTACAAAACGGATAAATCAATTAATTAATCCAACAGATCAGCAATAGATTTTATAGCAAAATGACCAGCAATAGATTTTCTAGCAAAATGGCCAGCAATAAATAATGAACATTTAACCCACTGGCAGGCTTATGGCAACGTCGAACCTGGTCAATACCCAAATGGTTGACTGGTTGGGTACACCAGGTGATGCGGATAATGTAATGTATAATGATTACGAATTGTTAATTGGAGGGCCAAGTTCGAATTCTAGTTGGGTTCGTTATATTCACTTAAGCTTAACCTAATTTCCCCAGTAAGGTCTCTGATCGTTAGATTGGAGATTTTGAGGAACGTGGAACCACCTTTGAATTGCTCTTGTTCACAGGTCCTCCATGGCTCGGGGTAGTGGAACCTATTATGGGCAGATCGTAGACCCAAAACAAAATCAAAACACTGTAAAAGTATGAAAATACATTTGTATAGTAAAATACAAACAATACCTGTTTATAATAATAATTACCACCACTACATATTTAAAGCAAAATGAACAACAATAGATGTTATAGCAAAATGACTAGCAATACATTTTATAGCAAAATGACCAACAATAGATTTTATAGCAAAATGACTAGCAATACATTTTATAGCAAATTGACCAACAATAGATTTTATAGCAAAATGGCCAGCAATACATTTTATAGCAAAATGGCCAGCAATACATTTTATAGCAAAATGACCAACAATAGATTTTATAGCAAAATGGCCAGCAATACATTTTATAGCAAAATGGCCAGCAATACATTTTATAGCAAAATGACCAATAGATTTTATAGCAAAATGACCAACAATAGATTTTATCTGTAGTTGAAGGCATACAATTGCGCTCAAAATATTTTTAATTGAAGTCGTAAAAACGTTCAAAATATTTCGATTTCAGCATGAAATAATTCTCTGAGGTTGAGATCTGCAGTTAAATAAAATCAAACAACCAACACGAGAGAATTGCTTGATGACATTAATCCATATAATATGCTACAAATTCTTAAAGAAATCAAACTGTATTCCAAAATATAACTTCAACAAAACTACACCATAAAACATGCATATCACTGACTGGAGTAATTATGTCCACACAAACATGTATATGCACAAAAGCTGAGTATCATCTACCATATATTCAATTATGAAAGGAGAATAACATATGCCATATTTTTATTACATCAAAGCACACAAGATAATTAAATTTCGACATTAAATGACCCATAAAAAGTTGATATACCGTTAAACAAACATAAAATAGTCAAAATTTTATCTATAAAACTAAAATGATATGCAACCTATTTCAAACCAAAACATACAGCCATGATGATGGTTGACGATAACCGAAAGCGCCTGGCAAAATGGCATCGACTGGGCTCTTATTTAAACAAATTTGACCCCAAATATTAAAAAAAAACTTTCGAGAAAGCGAAAAAAAAACAAAACAAAAAAAAAAAAAAAACCCTAAAAAAAACAAAAAAAAACAAAAAAAAACAAACAAACAAAAAACCCAAAACAAAAAACAAGAAAAGGTTATTAAACGGAAAAGTTCCGTAGTCTTTAACAACATGCCGTTATATGTGTGTGTGTGTGTTTGTGCAGAGGCATGATACCATCTTTGCCTTTTAGAAAAGCACACTTGACTTGAAATTTGTTTCTAATATTAAGAAGGGAATACGGCTACGATCCCTCTCGAAAAAAAAAACAAAAAACAAAAAAACAAAACAAAAAACAAAACAAAACAAAAAAAACAAACAAACATTTTCATTAATATTATTTTCGATGTCCAGGCCTGTCTACATAGATTTGTGTGTTTAGAAAAAAAATGAACATGGAGATTTACCGAAGTACTATGTTGTTCACTAAATATAACATTTATAGAAATTAGACGAAATAATGTTTGATTAAAACAATTCCTTTAAAATATATACATTTGTTTACTATTATCATCACGCAAAATTTGTGTTCAGACTCCATGAATAGAACGATAGTTAGCAGTGTTTTTTCCCATGTTACTGAGAGAGAGAGAGAGAGAGATCAATTCCTGCTGAGCGCTCCTGTGTTCCCCTGTGCCAGCCTAGTCAATGAATAAGTTATGAAGAGTTCAAGGGGAAGAAAGGAAAATATGTCTAAGTTAAAAAAAAGGTTAGCAGGCTTTTTTCTCATGTTACTTAAAGTAAGATCAATTCCTGCTGAGCGCTCCTGTGTGCCCCTGTGCCAGCCTAGTCAATGAATAAGGTATGAAGGGAGTAAAGGGGAAGAAATGAAAATATGTCTAAGTTACAAAAAAAGAAAAGATTTGCTCGGGTGAATGCAAGTAGAGAATGAAAATCGTCTAAGGTTCTGTTTTGTTGTTCTAAATGAAAGGCGATTGTTTTCCTATGTTGCCACTGTTATCTTAAAGGTCTTGGTTAGGTTTGCATGTTGGTAGCTGCTCGCATTCATCTCATTGGACCCGGTCGGCAACTCGGGGAGTGATTGCTGCCGGCCCTACGGGGCAGGTGGGCCAGTCGGTAAACGAACGGATTAGCAGCCAGCAGTGTTGTTACGTAGGATTCCTGTCCATCTCCATTCAGTCCACGTCGCATCCCGTGTCTCTCGACATTCAGATGTCTCATCAAGAGGCGCTCTATTAACATTTCATTGTGTGTTGGTTACGTGACTAGCATGAATGAGAGAAGAAGCTAAAGAAACCGAGAGAAAAAGGGAGAAATGGAAAGATAGATAGATAGATAGATAGAGAGATGGAAATAAAGAAAAGGGTGAGAGAGTGAGAGAGAGAGAGACAGAAAGAGAGAGAGAGAAAGAGAGTGAGAGAGAGAGAAAGAGAGAAGGAAAAAAGGTGTGAGAGAGTGGAAGAAATAGAGTGGAAAAGCGAGGGAGCTAGAGAAAAAGAAAAAGAGAGAGAGTGATAAAAGAAAGCGAGAGAAAAAGAGATATGGATAGATAGAGAGGTAGAGAGAGATAGAGAGAAAGAAAGAAAGGGTGAGAGAGACAAAGAGAGTAAAAAAGAAAGGATGAATGAGAGAGAGGGGGGAAGACAAAAGGGTGAGAGAGATATAGAGTGGAAAAGGAGGGAGCTAGAGATAACGAAAGAGAGAGAGAGAGAGATAAAAGAAAGCGAGAGAAAAAGAGATATGGATAGATAGACAGTTAGAGAGAGAGAAAGAAAGAAAGGGTGAGAGAGACAAAGAGAGTGAAAAAGAAAGGATGAAAGAGAGAGAGAGAGAAAGGGGGAAGATAAAAGGGTGAGAAAGAGAGAGGAAGAAATAGAGTGGAAAAGTGAGAGAGCTAGAGATAACGAAAGAGAGAGAGAGAGAGAGAGTGATGAAAGAAAGCGAGAGAAAAGGGGAGATGGATAGATAGACAGAGAGAGAGATAGAAAGAAAGAAAGGGTGAGAGAGACAAAGACAGTGAAGAAGAAAGGATGAAAGAGAGAGAGAGAGAGAGAGAGGGGGGAGAAAACGAAAGGGTGAGAGAGAGAGAGGAAGAAATACAGTGGAAAAAGCGAGGGAGCTAGAGATAACGAAAGAGAGAGAAAGTGATAAAAAGTGAATGAGAAAGAATGAGAGAGAAAAAAACAGCGAATGAGAAAAATATATATAGAGAGAGAGGAAAAGAGAGAGAGAGAGGCGGAGGATAGAGAAGAGAGAGAAAATGAGAGCGAGAAAGACAGAAATAGAAAAAGAAAAGGAGAACGAGAAAATAAGAGAGAAATAGAGAAAGACAGGGAGAAAAGATCGAGAGAAAAGTGTGAGAAAAAGCGAGAGAGAGAGAGAGAGAAAGAGCAATATAAGAAAGAAAGAGAGAAAGAAAGAGCGAGGAAAAGAGTAAGAAGAAGAAATAGAGAGGAAAAGAAAGGGAAACAGAGATAAAGAAAGAGAGAGAAAGATATAAAATATAGGGGAATATGTGAGTGAGAAACATTGAGAGAGAAAAAAAGATAATGAGAAAATAGAAAGAGAAAAAGGAGAGAGAGAGACAGATAGAGAGAATGATGAGAGAAAGAAGGATAGAAAAGAGAGAAGAGAAATGTGAGTGAGAAAGATTTAGAAAGAGAAAGAAAGAGAGAACGAGAAAATATGGAGAGGAAAAAGGGAAGATAGGAAAAAGAGAGAGAAAAGGCGTGAAAAGAATGAAGGTAACAGAGCGAAAGAAAGAGTGAAAAAAAGCGAGAAAAAGAGTAACACAAGGAATGAAACTGAGAAAGAAAAGAACAGAAAAGTGAGAGAGAGAGGGAGGGAGGGAGAAAGAGTAAGTTAGAAGAAAGATATAGAGAAAAAGAGAGGGGAGAAGAGAAAAAAGGTAAGAGAAAGAGCGTTAGTGAAATTATGACAGAGAATTAGAGAGAGAGAGATTGAAGGGGATGAGTCCTTTTCCTTGCTTGCCTTTCTCTCTATTTCGCTTTGTCTTCTGTTATACTCAGGGGTCCAAACAGGAGTGATGGAGGTGGAGGTTAGTTGAACTCAGTCTAACCATCACCCCGAAAATTATGATGGTGATCTGAAATAATTCTTTGGAGTGTCTTTCTGTTTTTGTAGTAAAAGAAAATCGTTGATTTTCCCTGGATACATTCCAACTGTCTGAACCAGGGAAAGAATTTCACGAAAAATTCCTTACGTAATATGGCAAGGTTTTCATTTAGATTCTTTCTTTCTTTCTTTCTTTCTTTTCAAATTGATCCCAAAACTTGGGTGGTTTTGGATGGGCTGATATTCTAGTCTATCTTAGCCTCTTCGTACAAATGTAACCTGTGAAAAATTTAAAATATATAAAAAAAAAATTAAATGGAAAGAACTAAGAAATCCAAGTAAGAGCAGAAGAAGAACGGTGAGGACAAGAAGGAGGAGGAAAAGAATGAGAGGAAGAAAAAGAAGTGAGTGGAGAAAGAGAAAAAGAAGAAAGACGAGGAAGTGGCAGAGCAACATAAGAAGAAAAGGAGGAGGGGAGAAGCAGGAAGAGAAAGAGAAAGAGAGAATGATGTGGAAGAGAATGAAATAAATAAATAATAATTACAAAAAAAAAACTATCAAAATACACGAATCTTGAAATGGAAATCTAAAAAATGTGGACATCCAGTTGTAGTTGGAGCCCTCAGATTGATTGGAAAAGGTTACGATAGACTGATTGAATGGATACCTGGTAGCCCATACCCTAAAGAAATACAAAAAATTGTATCCACAAAAAACAGTTCACATATTACCAAGAGCTTAATGTAAAATGTGTGTGATCCTTGTTATAAAAATGAAAAGTGGAAAATGCCATGAAGCCATTTCTAACCTTAGGTTTCCCAACCAGAAACCTGGTTAGGACCCGCAAGGAAATGTCTATACAACAGAAATCAAAGGAAAAATAATAATAATAATAATAATAATAATAATAATAATAAATTTAAGAATAAAGTCAAAGAATAAAAATTTGAAAGTCAATTAAAATAAGAAAAATGTGGTTGCCAAATAGAAAACCACAAAGCATGGCACAAACGAGGAAGAAAAATGATCGGATTAAAGAGAGAAAAGAAAAAGAAAATGAAGAAGGAAAGAGAAAAAGAAAGATAGAAGTAGAGAAGAAAAAATATACAGGGAAAGAGAAAAAGAAATATAGAAGAGATTAGAGAAAAAGAAAGAAGTAGTAAAGGGAAAAAGAAAGATAGAAGAAGGAAAGAGAAAATGGAATATAGGAGAAGAAAAAAAAAAGAATGATAGAAGTAGAGAGAAAAAGAAAGATAGAAGGAAAGAGAAAAAGAAAGATAAGATAGAAGAAGGAAAGAGAAAAAGAAATATAGAAGAAGGAAAGAGAAAAAGAAATAAGAAGTAGAGAGAAAAAGAAAGATAGAAGAAGGAAAGAGAAAATGGAATATAGGAGAAGGAAAAAAAAGAAAGATAGAAGTAGAGAGAAAAAGAAAGATAGAAGGAAAGAGAAAAAGAAAGATAGAAGAAGGAAAGAAAAATAGAAAGATAGATAAATGAAAGAGAAAAAAGAAATATAGAAGTATAGAGAATAAGAAAGATAGAAGAAGGAAAGAGAAAAAGAAAGATAAGATAGAAGAAGGAAAGAGAAAAAGAAAGATAAGCTAGAAGAAGGAAAGAGAAAAAGAAACATAGAAGGAAAGAGAATAAGAAATAAGAAGTAGAGAGAAAAAGAAAGATAGAAGAAGGAAAGATCAAAAGAATGATAGAAGTAAAGAGAAAAACAAAGAAGGAGACAGAAATCATTGTATGAAGTTTTGAAGACGGAAGAAAATAATTATATGAAAGACAAGTTGAAATCAGAACCAGATAAAGAAGATGGAAAATGTACAAGAATACAGAGAGGGTGGGGGTAATAACTGAAGAATTCCGTGGGAAAAAGAAAGAAAGAAAGAACAAACAGTAGAAGAAAGAACAAAGAGGAGGAAGAGAAGAGTGTGGTGTGAAGCGTGAAAGCTACGAAACTAACGAAGATAACTGAATGAATAAGATGGCGGAAAGAAACCAATAAGATGACGGAAATAAAAACGATGTCGATCATTTTGCTTTGCTGTAAAGCTTAAAAATCTGCTTATCAAGAATTAATTAAAGCAGATTAAAAGATTAAATTAAATTCCTTTTAATCGATAACTCAACAGCCATTTTAATCCTTCGCTATATTAACTGTCGAACATTTTTAACTTTTTGACGGATAAGCTATCAGCTACGCCTTACATTACGCCATTCAGTTGCGCACGCGCGTGCGCGCGCACACACACACACACACATCTTCTTTCCTTTTATCTCTCACATACACGCGCAGAAATAGATATTCAGTTCAGTTTAATGGAAGCAATGTGAGAGTGGTGTAATAAATAGTGGCTTCCCTCTGTCGTTTCTACAAATATTTTCATGATAACTGCTCTGGCGAGATTTTTCCTCGGTGCCTCGACTTCATGATTTTAAGCGCGCTACTAGGTTGGTATTTCGGTCCCACCTTTTTACTGTTGAAATAGTTAAATGTAACCGCTACTTCTACTCCAAGTTTCTTTTCTCGCACTTCTCGCCCGTGGAACTCTCTTCCGTTTACTTGCTTCTTGGATAATTACAATCTTGAAAGATTTAAATAATCGCCATCTTCTATCTTCTTGAATCCCGTTCATCTTTTATTATTTCTCCATCCCACTCTTTATAACCAGTCTTTTCTCTCAACTTTCACTCTTTGTAACCCACCCAGACTTGCTTGAGGTGAAATGATTAAAAAATACGCATGCAAAAAAAAAAAAACAAAAAAAACAACAAAAACAACAACAAACAGCAGCAACAACAACAACAAAAGAAGCATCAATAAATAAAAACAGTTATAAATCAAGGGCCCTAATCCTCAAATGTATAGGAAAAGACACAAAAAAGCAGATGGACATCTCGCTGATGTCACAAACTTTTTACCTACGTCACTACACACACCAGTTGTACATAACTCACCAACTGTCTCTATCTACCCTGATGATGACTTTTTTTTTAAGACAATTCACCTTAAAAAAAGCAAGGCGGGAGTGCCACTAGCACGCAAGGGGTTACAGAGGATTGAGAAGAAGAGCAAAGAGACGCCTTCGAAGAGGACGGGGAAAGAGCTCAAAGTGCCAGATGTCGATTGACATTACACTTGAATATTTGAAGATTATAGTAATCGTGGAAGCATATAAGGGGAAGGGAGTTCCACAGACGGGAAGCGCGAAAGAAGAAGCTGATTGAGTAGAAGGGACGGTTACATTCAAACCGTTTTGACTGAAAGGGTGAGACCAAGATGCCAGCCTGGTAGCTCGTTTAAATTCATGAAGTCCCGGAACCAGCGAAAGTAGATCGTCGGAACAGTTGCCGTGAAAATATTTATAGAAGAGACAAAGGGAGGCCACAGCACGTCTGTGGGATAGCGATTGTAGACTAGATGCCAGATCAGGACCTATCATCTTGCATATTCGTCTCTGGATTTTGTAAAGGGCCTCGAAACGTACAGCGGGAAAACCAGACCATATATGACAGCAATATTCAATGCAAGGACGGCTGTTTGATTTATAAATTTGAAGGATGGACTCAGACGAATAAACTTTCTGACACGACACAGAGAGCCAAATTTCCCTGCGGTAGATGAAGCTATTGATTCAATGTATTTATTCCACCTCATGTCAGTGGACAGTGTGAAACCAAGCAGGCGTAATGAGGCACTCTCAAGGAGTTTGGAATCAGTCATTCTGATGGGAGACAGGTAAGGTTGTCTGTGGTGGGTAAAGGAGAGCAGTTTCATTTTGGAGGCATTAAAGTTTACAAACCATTTCCTGTCCCAATCAACCACAGAAGAAAGTTGAAAGCTTAGACCATATTTCTTGCGAACTTTGGACAATTTCAGACAGAATTCTGAGATGGCTTATTTGGGATTTGAAAAAGTCGATCTTAAAATTAATCGACATAAAATTTCTATTGTTTTTTATATATATATATATATATATATATATATATATATATATATATATATATATATATATATATTAAACATAATAGAAACTATATATATATATATATATATATATATATATATATATATATACATACACACACGATAGAAATTAGGAGCATTTGAGATGATTATAAATAAGTAATTCATCGAGTCTGAAAAAAAAACTCAACAGCATCCAATGGACGGCCGTTTCGTCCCATATTTGGGACTCATCAGCAGCGCGCATCCACTACCGAGAATTGAAACCTGTAATGCAAACATCATACCAACTGTTCTAATGGGCCTGGGCGACGAAGAGATTGCAAATCAGACTCAATATAGCGCCGCTCGCTCACATATTCCGTGGTGGAACTCTACTGAGTTCTCTGTAACCATAGGACTGTGCCCCCTGGAGCCACGACTACTCTCACCAAGCCGCTCACTCTAGAAGCCGGTTCAAGCGTTGATATACACATGATACAAATTATTAGGAGGATTTGATAATTATATTTATGTAATTCATCGAGTCTGAAAAAAACCTCAACAGAATGCACTGGACGGCCGTTTCATCCTATATTTGGGACTCGTCAGCAGTGTGCATCCCCTACACACATATATATATATATATATATATATATATAACGCATAAAATTCAAACATTACCCAGTTAATAGGAATTTTAAAGGGAAAAATTCAATTTGAATAATAAAAGCTGACATCTTAAATATCAGATTTAAATCTATTTTTCACTCATGGATAAAGATTTTATAAGACATAAAAAAATACGATACACACACACACACACACACACACACACACACACACACACACACACACATATATATATATATATATATATATATATATACACAAATACAGCGTTGGTACACATGGAATAAAATTCAATAAATAAAATCATTATTCTTAAGAGAGTGCTCAATACCGAGTGGAGCTAATAATATTTATTCAAAATTATAACAAATGCATGTTATAAAATCACTAGAAAATTTTGTTATAACATGCATTTGTTATAAATCTGAATATATATATATATATATATATATATATATATATATATATATATATATTAGTGGACACTAGCGGCCATAGTCAGTTTCATTCCTGAACGCAAATCTTCAGGCCAAGTCTCGTTGAAGCAGGAAACAGACTGTCGCCGCTTTGTGTTGACGTCGGCGTCCATTTTATATTTACATCCGGGATATCTCTGATATTGAGCACGTTAACCTATAAATGTAGCCCACCATAAAACTATATTTTTATCCTATATATAGGATAAAAATATCTTCTTATTAGAAACACTGTATCCTTTATCTTTGATTTGGCACCGTATTTTTATTATTTTATTCTCATATATTGCGAATAACAATTACGGGCCTGCACATTCGAACAACTTAATTAAATACATTCTCCTTCAGTGTTAGAACTTGACCTCCCATTTTTTAGGAGAAATTACCCTTTGATCCGACGTACTTAAGACCACTCGGCCACAGGGAGCGTCGCAGCTCAGCAAAGAGCAATTACCCTTAGTTAAGACAATGTCCAGCAACACGCTCACCATAATCGATCCAACGGTAATGCCTTTGTATAGGCGAGGGTCTTGAGGATTAACGTTTTGTTTGCATAGTGCATGAATGCGTGATGGAATCCGCTACTATCGGGTGTTTGATTGTATTTGTTTAGCTGCACATCAACACCTCTATGGGTTATTTAATGCCTAAATTTATATATTTTTTTACGTATTTATTTTATTTTTGGTCGTAATAATGTGGAAGAATATGTGGGTTCACAATTTTCATAAGCGATTATAAGAAATCGAACTCGAGTCTCCGATTAACAATTCCAAGCCAATATCCATTACACCACACGCACATCCAAGTAATCATCCATCTAGGTACTGACCAGGCTCGACGTTGCTTAAGTCCGCTCCCGAACTGGCTCCTGTTCTCTCTAAACTGTATAATACATGTCTCGCTGCCACTTGTTTTCATGCCTGTTGGAAATCCTTATTTGTTGTTCCAGTTTTTAAGAACTCAGGTGAACCGTCCTACTCTTCAAAATATACTTTTGTCTCTTTTGGGAGATTACTGGAGGCTCTAATCAATGCTGGATTGGTTAAGCATCTCACATGGTCTTTTTTCAGTCAAGCAATACGGCTTTCATTTCTCTAGGTTAATGCTGATATACTGTTGATAACTGAAGAAAGATTCTATCAAGCATTAAATAAAAATGGCGAAGCTCGGGCAATAGCTTTGGATATCTCGAAAATTTTCGACAAGGTTCTTCACAAATTGAAAAAAAAACAAAACAAAAACTGATTCAGTTTTTCTTATCAAATCGTGAAATGAAAGTTATCCCGAATGGCCACTCTTCTAGATCCTTTCATACTAATGCAGGTGTCACCCAAGGCTCTACCTTTGGTCCTACTTTGTGTTTGATTTTCATTAATGACCTTCCCGATGGCATTACGTCTTCACTTAGGAATTAAAGTGATGACACAACGATTTACTTTTGTCTCGATCCAAAGTTTGATCAGTTTGATAAGGTCAACTTGGCGACTGGTGTAAAAAAAACAAGACCTTCAGTTTGTTGTTAACCGTGGCAAAGTATCGCTTGTTCATTTTAACGCTTCCAAAACTAAACTACTCTCTGTTATTATATGTCTATATTTCTGAGATGAGGTATTATATACACTATTTACATTATTCGGACTATTGTCCTCATCTTTGCCGCCATATTTATTACAATGGACAATGTGCCGAACAGGTAAATAAGGTTGAACTGATTAAATGTCAAATGAACATCATGTCAAAAAGATAAAGTTTCAAAAAGGACAAGATCTTGAAGAAAGTAAAAAAATAATATTGTCATGATTTTAAAACTCAGGCTAAATAAAAAAGCTATTCTAAAGTTGTTATAGACTTAAAAATGATTGATCGTCCATGATCATTTGTTACATCAGATATGGTGGGAGGCGATTGTTTATCAATTTAAATAGTGAGAGTCTTCTTATATATATATATATATATATATATATATATATATATATATATATATATATAAAAGAAAGAACAGTAAGATATATAATCCGTGTTCTTATAGATATTTTTATTTTTACAAAATAGTTCTCAATGTAAATTTACAGAGCATTAATATTATAAATTAATTGATTTAAAATATGGTTTTTCCGCTACACAGTTCTAACCATGTTTCAAAAAAGGAAGGTCCGAATTTAATTTTGTAATTAAATTAAAGACATTTTGAAATGGAACTAATGTCTTTAATTTAATTACAAAATTAAATTAAGACCTTCCATTTTTGAAACATGGTTAGAACTTTGTAGCGGAAAAAAACTATATTTAAATCAATTAATTATATATATATATATATATATATATATATATATATATATATATATATATATATATATATATATATATATATACGCATAGAAAATGTATACGCATAGAAAAAATGAGTTCAGTCGGTATACAAAACTAGAAAGGTGTGTAAGACTTATTCTGTGAGGCAATTCTGAGAGAAGTAGAAGTCCTATCAGGATTTATTATTCGCGGTCACAGTCGTAACAACATAAGACATGCAGATGGCACAGTGTTGACAGCAGTCACGGAAAGAAAACCACAAAATATCCTACAGAAGTTAGTGAAGGAAAGTGAGAAGAAAGGACTAAAAATCAATTAGAAGAATGCTGGGAGGTCTTGGGCGAATGTCCTCCCTATGCTGAGAGGTCTTGAGCGACGGTCTTCCCCATGTTGGGAGGTCTTGGGCGACGGTCTCCCCCATACTGAGAGGTCTTGGGCGACGGTCTCCCCCATACTGAGAGGTCTTGGGTGACGGTCTTCCCCCATGCTGGGAGGTCTTGGGCGACGGTCTTCCCCATGCTGGGAGGTCTTGGCAGTCAGGCTCCATTCGTTTATAATGTTGCCTTCTTCTTTTAAAGCCAATGAACGCTAGTTGTTTTGGTTCGGAGATAATAGTTCAACACAGAAAATTTTAACCTTACTATTTTAAAAATGTCCACGTATACATCTTCTAACTATCCAGTGGGGTCGCTCTCACCTCACTGGGGAGCAGATTCAAGCACGACAGGGAACACGTCTACATTGTTCGACGGTTAAAACTCGACTTTCCCGAAAAAAACCTTTCTCTATCTACCATTCCCACTCTAGTTCAGCCAATCAAAATCGACTTCCTTTATTTTGTCTTATACCTGGTCCCTAAGGTCAACCTGAAGAAATCCGGGCAGCGATACGACTTCCCTAAAAAATAATATTTTGCTAATCTATTATTTAACCCTACGACGGTTATGGACCTAATGAGGATGCTGTTGATGACAAACTTTC
The DNA here is from genome assembly GCA_903632075.3 of Acanthosepion pharaonis. Taxonomy (NCBI): domain Eukaryota; kingdom Metazoa; phylum Mollusca; class Cephalopoda; order Sepiida; family Sepiidae; genus Acanthosepion; species Acanthosepion pharaonis. The sequence continues at coordinate 921,751 of CAHIKZ030000802.1, forward strand.
TTTGCTAATATAACTATCATATAAAAAGTTTAAAGATGGTCTATTCTTTAAACAAATATTACAGCTGAGGTAAGATAAAAAGAAAAAATATGTGGGAAAAGATTTAATAGAGGTATATACATTCTTCCGTTTCATTTATCTGCTATTTCCTTTTAGCTTCTGGTTATCCAAAACTTTATTCCTTTCTTGGTCTAAGTTTCTTTTGAACTTTTACCAGCCATTTTTTTTATCTCTTTTCTGCATTGCATAATCTCAAACTCGTTTAATAGGTTACTCGCATTTTCCTCCAGGTTCTTTTGCCTTTATTATGTACTGTGAGTGTTAAGTCTTTCCAGCCTTCCTTCCTCATTACATGTCTCAGAAATTTCATCTCTCTCTTTCCAAGTAGGTATTGTTTTTAAATTAATAATATAATAAAATAAAATCTCAACAAAAAGTTAGCATTTCATGATTTTAAAAATTGATCGTTGCTTAAAGTTTACAGATCGGAGATTTTTTTTGTTTCACAATTAACATTTATTAACAGATTAAATACACAATGAAAAAGAAAACATTTTTTTTTTTTATAAGTTTATGGGAATCAACTTCGCTTCTTTTCTGGAATGAGTTGAACTTGAAAACCGGAATTGCAACACCTCACTACAATTTGGTGCCAGTTTTTTTTTCCAGAATAAGCGTAATTTCATTTTGAAAGGAGATATGACAGGAAATGTGTTCGTCGATCGATGGAAAATTTATCGATATTGGCTCAATATCCGGAGGCGCTCTTTGGTAATGGCCGGCCGAGTGCATGAAAAAGTCACACAATCAATCATTTGAATTTGAAAGGGAGTGCAAAGAAGAAAAAGAAGGAGGAGGCTGAGGGAGAATGAGGAGGAGGAGGAAGAGGAGGAGAAGAAAAAGTTATAGAGGAGAAAGGAGGAGGAGGAGGAGAAGAAGAAGAAGAAGAAGAAGAAGAAGAAGAAGAAGAAGAGATAGTAACGAATTAGTGATGTAAGCAAGAAGTGAAAGATTAAAGGGAAGAATAGGCAAGAAAAGAAGAAGAAAAGAAGATGGAAGAAGCAGAAGAAAGGCGAAAAAAATAAAAGGTTTAAGAAAACTGGAAAGAAAGTGGGAAGAAAAAGAAAGAAAATATTACAGAAATGTTTCTAAGACAATATTGACGTACAAATATGAATAGAATAAAAAAGAGGAAAAGAAAGGAGGAAGAGGAATAAATTTGAGGAGAAGGAGGAGGGGGAGAACAAGTTATACAATAGAAAGTGGCTGAAGAAAAAAGAGAAGTGATATTACTATAATTAAAGAAGAATTAATAATAAGAGGAGGAGGCGAAAGAGGAAGACATTGAATTTAGTGGTGGAGAGGGGAGGGAGAAATTGTTAAGGAAAAAGAAGATGAGTAGGAAGCGAAAAGAAGTGGAAATTTCAGAAGACAAAAAAAAAAAAAAAAGAACGCGAGAAGAAAAAGAGAGAGAGAGATGTAGGACAAAAGTTGAAGAGAAAATCGAAGAAAAGAAGGAAGAAGAAAGAAGCAGATGAGAAAAGGGATGAAGAAAAAAGAAAGAAAAAGAAAAGAGATGAAGAAAAAAAGAAATAAGCCATAAGAAAAGGAAAAAGCGATAGTCATTGGGGTGTAATACGGTTATAAATAAAAGAAAGAGACAAAAGGTAAGGAATGAAAAATATAGAAGTTAAGAGTGGAGGTGAGAGGGTGTTTATGCAAAGAAGAAGAAGAAGAAGAAGAAGAAGAAGAAGAAGAAATGGTGTGCGTGTTGGATAGTGTGTATACAGATAAAGCGTGAGACATCTCCACTTACAACTGGACAAATACGTTGCGAACGCGCGGAGGTGATCAATCATTGCTAACCAATGGCAGTAATCAGACTGTCTGATTACGAGTTAAAATCTATTTCAGAATATCGATCAATCAATGTCGGTTCTACGGCTTTGCCTTTTCAAAAGACCGCACGGTCGTGCCGACGACGAGCGGAATGTATGGACGCAATGCCTATATGTAAAAGAACGACTGACGAAATTGGTCGCCCTGTGGATTGGATGAGTGAAGATCAGCCTGACACTTTGACACAATGGGTTAGATGTCACATGGGACAATCGGCCAATAATATTTCTCCACAATTACCTTCTTAATATTTTGGAGGACAATGAAAAAATGTCATTTAATTAAATCATTGATCATATTTCATACGTTAAAAAAACATAGCTGACGTCTGATATGTTCAATCGTTTACTAGATGAAGAGATTCCAAGAAAAATGTCACCCAATAGATTCCCTATGGATCAAATTTTGAATCTCGATCCATTTTTTTTTCAATCGTCACTGAATACCTTGTCCCAAAATGAGTCTTTTGCGTCAATCAAAAAGTAAAAGACAACTTAAACGTCGAATTTTGCTGCCTTTCGTATCTTAAAATCGAAATCAATTCTGACTTTCTGGAATTCCTTGAGCAAAGGATGATTTCCAAGAGAGAAAGAAATTATTAACCCTTAGAGCTCTACGTCCCTGAACAATGTTAACCCTTCCTCCTGAACTACTGAGTCAAAATTCCGCAAATAATTGTTATGTAATGTTTCAGGGTAGATAAAAAATAGGTACAAGTGTTTACCCACTGTTCAACCGGTGTCTGGGAATTACGTTAGGTCGTCTGAGCTCAAAGGATTAAGAAAAAGGAAAATTTCGCTAGAAGCCAAAAGATCCCCAAACTGCTATGTGATAACAATCTTGCTCTGGATAGCTTCTCCACAGATGATGAGGATTGAGGAAAAACAGTCAATTGTAAGAAGACATAATGTTTGGCTGTCAGCAAGAAGAACGTCCCAGGGTGCGAGCTACAAAATGAAAATATCAAAATCAAGCAAGTTAGACAATTTAAATATCTGGAGAGGTGAGAAAATGTGACACTGAAATCCGAAGAAGCATTGGAAGAGCAAAAAGATGCATTCCGAAAGCTAAGCAGAGTATTAAGAAACAAGAAAATTTCATTAAAAACAAAGAAAAAAGTACTGAACTGCTATGTAATATCAATCCTCCTACATAGCAATTAATTTCGTCCCACATAAAGTGGAGACTTGAAGCAACAGAGATTTGATTCTGCAGGAGGATACTGAGAATGCCATGGACGGAGCATCTCAGTAACGTGGAAATTTAAAGAAAACAGAATAAAAAAGAGTCCGCTATAATCTCAAGGACATAAAAAACTAATGAAAATATTAAGAAAAAGGAAACTTTCGTTAGAAATAAAGAAAACTGCACTGAACTGCTATGCAAAATCATTGCTACTATATGATCAAGAATACTGAACGATTCCCCTACCAGAAGAGTTGCAGGAGATTCTGAAGTCGTCTGGTGGTGGTAGTTGAAATCAATGGCGATTTTATTGAATGAAATTGCTATTTCAAGATATTATTGTGTAATTTTGGTAAATATATCTATTAAAATGAGGTGTCAGTATTATTTTCAATTTTGCCTAATTTAGAAGACAATTTATCCACTGCACCATGCAATATATATATATATATATATATATATATATATATATATATATATATATATATATATATATATATAATGAGGTCCACCGGAAATTATCCATTGGGTTCGTTACATTAACTTCAGCGGAAATAAACTTTAGAAAGGTATGAACCCATCTCTTCTCTCGTCTACGCAGCTATGGGCTGAATCGCAGGACTGGATCCTATAGCCTTCGTTGACAACCAGTCTAATGGAGAAAGAAACGCCAACTTACTGCAGAAAAAAATTCTGTTTGGTCAGTTATGAATAGAAAAAGACATTATTTACATTATTTGGACAATTGTCCTCATCTTTGTCGCCATATTTATCAAACGTTTCGGCCGTTGTACGCTCCGGCCTTCTTCTGGTGGTTAGAATGTCGAACTGAACCCTTTATTTCGCTCGCTGGGGTAGACTGTTTTTATTTCTACGTACCATGTCTAATGGATGTCAGTTATCAGTTATCTCATGTTAATTCCCTCTCTATATTCTCCACCGCCTTAACCAGGCTTTGTGTCCTGTCACATAGACAGGTAGAAAAAAGACATGATCGCCCAAGCGTGTATCACGTGATGGCATGTAACTGATTTCATTGGTTGGCCGTTTCGTATGCTTACTCTTTGTGATAGTTTCCTTTTAAAGAATTAGGACCGTTTAAGTAAAATCTCCTAAAACTCTGATGACATGTATGACATATCGATGATGCCCTAATCATTTGTCCCACCTCACGAAACATTGATTTACCAGGTTCAACCAACTTTTGTATACGCAGTCTCTGTTCCTCTGTATCGCGAGACGATTTCCGTTCACACAATAATATGAAAATCGTGGGAAACACTTAGGAGAGAACGTTAACTTTATTATCTTTTTATATGTTTGCATTTTGCATTGAGCCCTGTGCTGTTTAGAGTGTTTCGTCTTTTTGGTGCAAATTTTTATGACTACATATATACAGAGTCCCCCCCCCAAAAAACAGTATACACACTTCAGAAAAGATAAAAAAAAATTGTTTTGTCTATTTTTATCAAACTGCGATAACAGAGTTTACTGTAGTGTCGTATTTTCTCGACAGATTACCTTCATGGTTGTTACTCAGCAAATGTAACTTGTATTAATCTCGTGTTGATATATATATATATATATATATATATATATATATATATATTTTTTTCTTTTCTTAAGCATTTCACCCCAAGCAAGGCTGGAAGCCACTAGCACGCAAGGGGTTACAGAGGATTTGGAGCGAGAGCAGATAGGAGTGATAGAGGAAAGGATGAGGAGAAAGATAGTGGATAGATCAAGGCAACTGGAGATGTCGATTGGCATTAGATCTGAATAGTTGGAGATTATAGCTATCAGGGAAACCGGAAAAAGAAAAGGAGTTCCACAGGCGAGAGGTGCGAGATATGAAGCTATTGGAGTAGAAGAGACGGCTACATTTAGGAGTTTCAACAGTGAAAGGGTGAGAGCGGGATGCCATTATGCAGTGTTACATTAGAAAATGCACTAGAAAACTGTACATCTTATTTCTACGTTAATTTTTTTTAACGTTTCATCAGGTGGGAAATCATGATGCTACTAACATATTTTATTCCGAAATGCACTTAACAAAGCACATCTTCCACTTCCGTCATTGGAAAATTTCCCATAAAAGGTAAAAAAAGAATTTACATGTGGAGAAAGATAGGAAGCTACGTGATTAGTAACAGCAAGAGCGAGAAGAAGAAAAAGGTCAAGCAAAGAAATAAGAGTTGGAAAAAAGGGGGAGGAGATGGAATAAATTAAGAAGGGAAAAATTCAACCAACTGTATTTCCGTTTGATGAAAAGTTAAAAAAAAATTTAATGTTGAAACAAGATGTACAGTTTTATAGTGGGTATGTGCATGTTCTAATGTAACACTGCATAATTAATAAATATTTATTGCTCTACTTTTGTATTCAGCCCTGTTTTAAATTAATGTTTTGAATGCTGAAATCTTACTATTCGTTCTTTTACATTTGTATATATATATATATATATATATATATATATATATATATATATATATATATTACAGGTAATAGATGGTGGATGCTAATAATATCAAATATTATATTAAAACTGACCCGATAAAGAGCTCAATGTATTTATTATAACAGAAAAAAAAATTAAAACTGCCTCATGTGGGTATAAATTTGTTTCAACCAGCGCTAAATACATTGGTTTTATTCAACGCATTATTGAACGTATTTAGCGCTGGTTGAAACAAATTTATAGCCACATGAGGCAGTTTTTGGTTTTTTGCCGTGTAATATATATATATATATATATATATATAGTTTTGCACACATATATATTGTCAGACTGTTTTGTTGTTTCACAGCTCTTCAGTGTGGCTAGACGCCAGAGTGTTCCTAGCCGGGATCGAAAGCAGTTCGATTTGGCATCAGTCAGAAATCCTACTCATAGGCACGGCAAGGAGAAAGGGAAATGTTAACGGTTTTCTATACGAAATACACCAGTGGCCTGGAGAGCTCAATTCAGTTGAAGAGCAATGCGTTAATAGCAGCAGGAACCAATGTTTTTAAAATTACACTTTTAATAATATATATATATATATATATATATATATAGTTTTACGGGTTAAAATGCTCAATATCAGGGAATATATATATATATATATATATAGAGAGAGAGAGAGAGAGGGAGAGAGAGAGAGAGATTTATTTTTTAATACAAAATACTTTTATTACTTCAAATGTTATTTTTATTGGCTACACGTATTGTCGTAATTACGGATTATCCATTAAAAATAAGGTTTGATGTAATACAAATATATCGGATTAAACAATAAATCCATTAATTCTTTAGAAATTGCTTTGTTTGTGTTTCGGATTTGAAACTGGACAAATATGCTATTTCGAGGAAATCTGAACGAGTGATTGTGCTTTGAAGGCAAATAGAACCTTGATTGACTGTAAAGCTCTTCGTAGCCTACCAGCTAAAGGGGGTGCTTTTCTCCTGTAAACAAAGGTGCAGGGTCACATCCTTCCGGAGGGCATATTGTTTTTTAATAAGTCTATTCGAGTGTCCAGGCCGATAGACGAAATAAATATTGGTTAAAATGTAACATAGTATATATTAAATTGATGTATCCAATACTTTTGCATAGGGTAATTTTGAACTTTGATAAAAAAAATGAATTCAACCATGAGTTTTTAATTTTCCTTCCACATACAACTAAAACAACTTTACGAGATATTACTTACCAAATATCAGGCAAAATGGCGAACATAAACTAGAGTTATAACAGAAAATAACATGTATCCAATACTTATGCGTGTCACTGTATATATATATTCAAATGTATATATATATATATATATATATATATATATATATATATATATATAAATTAAGAAATGGACAAAGTCCGACAATTTATTAAAGACATTTTTATGTTTAACATTCTTTTTATAGATACAAGTATTTAAGTAAATGCTCTGTTTATAATAAACAATATTAAATAACATTTCTCGGACATTCAGGCCGGTAAATGTTATTTAATACTTTTTATTATAAACAGAGCATTTACTTAAATACTTGTATCTATAAAAAAGAACGTTAAACATAAAAATGTCTTTAATAAATAAATTGTCGGACTTTGTCCATTTCTTAATATATATATATATATATAAACATTATATTGAGTGGATAGGCTTGTTCCAGTAGACTATGTGTGAGTAGAGGGATGACTACATAATATTATATATATATACATATATATATATATATATATATTAACATATGCACTCACGATTTAAATGACAACCAATGCAGTGTTTATTGACCTGCAAATAAGATTAATGGTTAAAACTGGGAAATATTAATGTTTATTGACTTACAAAAAGGATTAACGGTTTAAATTAAATATTAAATGAAATTAAATGCATGGATTATGGGAAGTAATAAGTGAGGACATTTTGGGCGGGGGTCACCCTGCACATATGTCATATTTAAAATCAAATCTTTTTTATATGTAATGTGAGAAGAGAAATATATTACACACAATCAGAAAAAAAATTAAACAACTAAAGTCTAAATAACGAAAGGAAAGCAAAACTTGAATTAAAAACAAACCCAGCAACTCTTGGCATGTAAACGTTTTATTTATATATATATATATATATATATATATATATATATATATATATATACATAAAAAACGTTTATATATATATATATATATATATATATATATATATATATATATATATATAAAACATTTATGTTTAATATTCTATAATAAACAGTATTAAATAACATTTACCGGCCTGAATGTCCGAGAAATGTTATTTAATACTATTTAATATAAACAAACATTACTTAAATACTTGTATCTATAAAAGAATGTTAAACATAAAAATGTCTTTAATAAATTGTCGGACTTTGTCCATTTCTTATATATATATATATATATATATATATATATATATATATATATATATAAAAGGTAGGTTGATTTTTTTACTGTTTTAAAATATCAAACAGAATAATGTACCGAAAGTTGTGTATAGACCTATTAAGGACGGATACAAAAAATTAGATCTGACACTTCAACAGTTTTTTGAGCATTTGGCATCAAATATCGTAGACAAAACTGCACTGAAAAATCTTCGATATTGCAAGATTTGGCCAAAATACTGATGAGAAAACCAAAAATTTCAGTATTTAAATCAGGGAATTTTATTTTATCAAAATGAAATAAAATGAAGAAATAACTAAACTTCAAAGTGAAAATCTCCCCTCCCCGATTATTTGTGACGACTTCGAAATGCTGATTTTTTACCTCATGAATTAAGCAGCAATAGTTGAATACATTAAAAAATAGATTTTTTTCTATTATGAATGAAAATACAACAAACAACCAAATATGGAAAAACAAATAATAGTTTAACAGGGCGTAATATATGGAGTTAAATAGCGCCATATAAAAGCATTTAGACCAAAATGATGGTCTCAATTTCTAACACAAAAGTTTAGCCATTATGTACTGGTGCCTTGCTTCAAAGCCATACACAGATTGGGAAGCTTCTGTTGTTAACTTGACTGCCCGTTCCACACTTTAAGAATGTGAGGTCAAATCTGGTAAGTCAAGCTTCGTACCATTTAATAATTATTCCCGAAGTTCATTTTCAGAAAATTCTTCTATGAGTGATGGCTCACAAACTTCACTTCATGACAGATCTATTGACTGTATCCAGTGCATAGCTTTAAAATTGATAGTTGTGATTCTTTTTAATCTTTTCTTGGCTGGCACCCCGCTCCTGAAAGAATATAAAAATTAATTTGAGTTACTGAAAAGAAAATGCACTCTGTACTGCTTTAATATTTATGGTGAAATTAGATAAAATCCTTAAAATAATTCTATAAATCGGCAAAACTATTTTAGTCAATTTTATATGAATAAATATTTACTAACCTAATGGCCAAAATTCTTTTTATAACTTCTTCCCTCACTTCCCGTTCATCAGATTTGACCATTGAATATAAGATATTTTCAGGCAATAAGGCGAAAGCATTGTATTGTATATTTCTCAATGTGATCTGTTGGATTTCATATGGTTGCTTCCTAATCCTTTGGATCATACTTAAAATATACATTTGCTGATTAGCCTAATGGCTAAAGTTAACTACCTTGCCTGGTTTAATGGACCAAATTTCCATGATGCAAATCTAGAGTCCACCTTACCTCAAGAAATACCCACTGTGTATTCATAAAGGAGTCTTTGGTCACAAATAAGGGTATCTGTATTTTCAATTTTAAAAATAGAATCTAGAGAACTGCCAAAAGCTGAAAATGATATTTGGGGTAAATTATGGTAATAATTTGCAGATAATTTACCCAGTGGATCATTGGATGTCGTAAGGCTTTCTGTGCTTCCATCAACATGCTTAAAAGAGCTCTAAACGGAAGTTTATTTTGGTGCAAGGAGCAACCAATATTGTGAAGATTTTTAAGTTTTCTTTCTAGAAGTGCAACAAATCCACCTTCACAGGTTGTATTGGCATTAGTGTTTGTCAACAAGGATAGCCTTGATAGTGCTCACACTGTTGAATTGATGCAAAACATCAGCCACTTGCTCGGCAAGGACAGCACCAGTTGCACCAATATTAGGAAGAACACTATGTGTCAGATATTCACTTTCATATATCATCTCGTTTGTGACAGTCAAGTGGCGTTCTGGTCTCCTGGGTTTTGTTTCAGTTTTCTCTCCATTTTCCTCCACTATTTCCTTGTACATTTAGTGTGTCTTTGTCAGTTCTCCCATCAACTCCAATACAAAGAAGATTTTCTACCTTTTCATCATGCTGTTGATGGGCATTTGTTTTCACTTTAGCCTTTGCTCTATCAATTTTACATTTATCTATATAAATATCTTTTTATATTAATATTGGGGATAAGAAGGCCCATAGCCCTCAAATTCAAGAGCAATGCATTGGCAAGGCTGGCTCCAAGATTGGAAGATACATCACCCCTGATCAACTCAATAGCATACCGTGGAATTTTGATAAGGCTATAAGGCCATTTGGTATACTTTTTCCTGTCATTTTTATTAAAATATCTGTAAAAGAAAATATATGTATTAATAAAAAAATTCACCAAAATATTTTTCAAAATAAATTTGAAAATAAAGTTCGAAATACGCTATTAAATTAAAAGTAATGTTTATTTACCTAAAAGTAGAGTTAGTTCCGAGATTAGCCTGTAAACAAGCTTTTTAATAAAACATACTAACTTTGAAAATATAAAGGAAATACAAAAATTATAAAAGTTGTATTTTTTTTAAATAGTTAAGGATATTTTGATGAAAAATACAATAGATATTTGTGCTAGCTAAAAGCGTAAACAAAATTAAAACGAATTTACAAGAGGAGGTAATTACTACCTGTAAATATCGAAGAAATATCCAGTAAATAAAACGGCGTTCGTAAGTAGTTATTTGTATTTTAAACTAAATATTTTAGTGTGTTTTATTTTTTTTTATTTTTCTTTATTTCATTTAATTTATTAAGAGAATAGATACTAAACTTAAAATATCCATTATTAAGCGTATTTTCTTTTTTTCTTTTCGTTAAGACTCGGTTTTAATTTAACCTACAAATGTTTCCGGTGACGCCGATATCATGATAAAAATCGCAATTTATTTTGTCTTTATGTATGTATCTATCTGTACAATAACCCCCCCGCCCCCCAAAAAAAGAAACGCAGAAGCAGATTCTCCTTCCCGCCAACAAACATAGTCAAACAAGCATAAATAAATCCAATTTAAAAAAATAAAACAGGTTGTCTGATGATCTCAAAAGCATGAAACACTAGGTCACAAACTCACATACATATAACTTATGTTGGCTCTATCACTGATATTGAGCGCTTTCCACTAAGTACTGCGCATATAAAATAATATATATATATATATATATATATATATATATATATATATATATATTGTGTATTTAGGCAGCAATTTTCATTAAATATGACAAACAAAGTATTTAATCAAGTTTTTTTTATATATTCTCTCATGTGATCTTATATTGTTTTTCTTTTCAGTAGATGAATTATATAAAACCTGCCTAAACATTATATTTTTCCGAGCGCTTTCGGCTATACATTTAGCCATTTTCAAGGTTGAAATATATTAACTGTTAACTAGAAATAGATTGTTGTATTTATGTATATATTTATATATTGACCATTATCAAAACACGGTCAACATATTGTGTCCATGTTCATAGTTGATATTATTGAGTGTTGTTTTGTTTTGTTTTTATTAATAAGGCTTCCATTATTTTTAACCCTTCTTACATGTAGACGATACTATTATATTATATCTGTAATATTTAATGAAACTTTCATATATATATATATATATATATATATATATATATATATATATATAGATAGATAGATAGATAGATAGATATTCCTAAGTTATTCCTAACATCGCTTGACAATGGAACGAGACTATGTATTTGAAGTTTAATTTTTATAATTAAATTTTTATATGAATAATATTTTGCTCAAGTGTTTGTATTGAGCACTGTTTTTTAAATAAAAATAGTTACTAAGAACACTAGATTATAAATCTTACTGGTCGTTCTTGTTATTTCAATACACGCACACACACGCACAGAGACATATATATATATGTATATATATATATATATATATATATATATATATATAGAAATACTGGCTTTCAGTTATATGTATATACATATATTTATGTAAATCTAATAATTACGGTGTTTTTAACTGTAAACTCATTTTTGTGTCTGCGTGCGTATCTCTCTCTCTTTCTCTTTCTCTTTGTGTGTGTGGGTGTCTGGATGTGTCTGTTTGTATGTGTGTTTGTGTGTGCACTCGCGTGTGCTCGCTAACTTCCGAAAGATCGCAAACTTGGCTTGACTTCTAAGGGAACCGGAAGTCACCTCTGTCATTAAGTTCAACATCAATGGCGGCAAGACAGAAACTGGCCTGTCCTCGGGCCAGCAGAACAGGGGACGGACCATGCGGGACGCACCGTCCAATGAAGGATCGTGTATGATTGGCGGCATTAATGACCGATTGATCTTCGTCTTCCGCTGCCTTCAGATGTTTCTCTGTGGTCAGTTCCAGTAAATACGGGCCCGCGCGACGCCAACAGAACATAAAAGAGGCAATCAAGGAAGTAAGAAATTTACGAAGAAAAAGCGAGCAAGGTCAACAAATGAATGCCGATATTACCATTACTCCGTATTTCTTTGTCATTTACCAAACTGGAGACAGTCAATCGGAATTATTGAATCTACAGATGGATTTACATTTCTGTTTACTGACTGTTAGTATCATTTTGTCCGAGTCTCAAAGTTCGTCTTTGCACTATTTGAGCTCACCAATTTTCGCAACTTAGAATTTATCAGCCGAGAGATAGTAAAAATAGGAAACTTCTTTCGGTGCCGGTATATTGAATCGAAGGTAAATTTGCAGTTTCTTTTAGTTCCAGTTTTTAACTCGCCACTTTTCACTATGTAGAATCTGCCAACTGAGAAGAGTGCAAAAACAGTTAAATATTTTTGCTGCCGGATTAATGACTATTTTCACAGCCGTCTTTTCTCAGCTCGCCTTTCAATCTCTGTGAAGGCAAGGTTTACATTGGCCCAAAGAAAATTTCACATTAGCCCAAAGAAAATTTCACATAGGCCCTCGAATTTTTTCCCTCTTTCCCCAGCTAACCGGCCATTCTCTGTGAAGGCAATGTTTTCTTTGGCCCAAAGGCAATTTCACATAGGTCGTCGTATTTTTATCTGTCTTTTCCCAGCTCGACAGACAGACTCTGTGAAGTCAAGGTTGTCATTGATCCAAAGAAAATTTAACATAGCCTCGGGAATTTCTTTCCGTCTTTTTCCTCAGCTCACCCTAATTTGAAGTGTGTAGTTAAAAGGAGTTAGTATTATTTCATACTCACCACAAATTTAAAGTAAGTTCTAAATTTCAGTTTAATGGTCGTTAGTGTCTTAGATAGTAAAAGCAGTTAACCTTTTTCGGTGCCGTTATATTGAATCGAAGGTAAGTTTGTAATTTCTATTTACTGAGCGTTACTTTCATTTGGTTATATTTCCCAAATTTTTTCTAATTAGGCGTTTTTTAAACTCAATACATTTCACTGTTGTTGATGCATTCCTACGGATGATAATGAGTATGTCCCCATTCACATACATACAGTAGTAAATACTGTATGTTGGTCTGCAGTTGGAGATTCGTCTCCAGCTGTGCTGGTCAAGCTCTCTGTCTCCGGGTAGAGAGTATCTCCAGATGAGGCTATGTCGAAGGGCAGAGTCTCGTCTTGAGAAACAGTTACCCGACACCGTTTTATACAGGGTCTACGGGGAAATTTTGGCCGAGCCTACGGACTCGGATACCCCAGATTAAATTCGGACTTGTGTCGCATCTGACCGCGTGGGGCTGTTAGTATATATCCTGCCGCTGGAGATTCGTCTCCAACTGTGTCAAACTCTCTGCTTCCGAGCTGAGTGGATCCCCAGTCGAAGGGAAGAGTCTCGTCTCCATAAACAGCTACCCGACACCATTTGATACGGGCTCTCAACCCCGCATTAAATTCAGCCTTGTGCCACATCCGACTACGCGCGGCGCATCGTAGATATACTGCAGTTGGAGATTCAATGTGGAATTCACTTAACTCACTTCTAGCAGTTGATTACTACTTCTACGCGCCGGTGGTGAATCTTATATGTGTTATTCATGTTCTATTATCGTTTATTACCAACCTTCGTGTGATTATTCTATTCAGTAACCTTTTCTAGGTTACAACAATTTTGTAGAAGCTATCAACTGAGAGAATGCAAAAAAAATAGTTAACCATTTTGGTTGCCGGATTTGTGAGTCTATAGTGACGTGCGACTTCGGGATTAGAATAAACAATTGATTTATTCACGCCAAGAATATTAATGGCGGATGATAATAACGATGAAACACGCGGGTAATTTTAACAAAACAAGATAAGGAATTAATTTACTCTCGAAGATGTGTCAGTCGTTCATTTCAGAAAAATAAATAAGTCCGTGGTTTAAACGAATTATCAGGAAGAGGAAATGGTCATACAACAAATTAAATGATCTGAAACAGAATAATATTCACATTTTTAAAACAAAGATAAGAGAAATCGTTGTTCGTAGAAGGAATATACGGTTTGCATACGTTCAAAATGAGACGAAGAGAAATAGTTTGAATCATTTATCTTTCTTGGATTGTTGAAAGAAAATTCTTTGAAGTGCTACGTACTTCGTTAAAAGCCGATAATATAATTGGCAAGTAATCTTACACTGGTGAGAACCTGAACGGTGGACGCGTGAACAGAAACGAAACTTTTCACATGACTTCAGATAACTCTTGTTAATTGAAGTTTCTTTCTTAATTTATATCAAAAAGAATTTCGCATAGACTCACTTTTTCTTTTCTTTCTATTTCTGGAGTCAACAGCTAATTTCTGTGAAGACAAGGTTTTCATTGTTCCAAAGGGAATTTCACATAGACCATTGAATTTATTTCCGTATTTTCCTAGCTCGCTGGACATCTCTGTGAATGCAAGGTTTTCAATGGTCCAAAGAAAATTTCACATAGGCTCTCGAATTTACTTCCGTCTTTTCCCAGCTCGCAGGTCAATCTCTGTGAAGGCAAAGTTTTCATTGGCCCAAAGAAAATTTTCACATAGGCTCGCGAATTTCTTTCTGTCTTTTTCCTCAGCTTGCTCTAATTTGAAGTGTGTAGTTAAAAGGAGTTAGTATTATTTCATACTCACCACAAGTCTAAAGTAAATTCTAAATTTCAGTTAACTGGCCGTTAGTCTCTTAGATATTAAAAATAGAAAACTTTTTTCGGTGCCGGTATATTGAATCTAAGGTAAGTTTGAAATTTGTTAGTTTCATTTTGTTGTATTCACTAACATTTCTTTCTCTAATTAGTCATTTTTAACTCACCACCTTTCACTACGTAGAATCCGCCAATTGACAGAGTGCAAAAACAGTTCACATTTTTGGCTGTCGGATTAGTGACTATTTTCTCAGACGTCTTTTCTCAACTCGTCAGTCAGTCTCTGTGAAGGCAAGGTTTTCATTGGCCCAAAGAATATTTCACATAGGCTTGCGAATTTCTTTCCGTCTTTTTCCTCAGCTCGCCCTAATTTGAACCGAGTGGCCAAAGGGAGTTAGTATTATTTCATACTCACCACAAGTCTAAGGTAAGTTCTAAATTTCAGTTTACTTTTGGTTAGTCTCTCAGTAAAAATATACAACCTTTTTCGGTGCCGGTATATTCGATCTAAGGTAAGTTTGCAATTTCTGTTTACTGACTGTTAGTTTCAATTGGTTCTATTCTCTAACTTTTTTTCTAATTAGGCATTTTTTAAAATCATTACCTGTCACTATTGTTGAAGCAATAAACTGAGAGAATGCAAAAGCAGTTAACCATTTCGGCTGTCGGATTGCTGAGTCTCAGGTACGTTCTAAATTTCTGTTTATTGACTGTAAGTCTCATTTGGTCCTATTCTCAAACTGTTATTTTCTTTTTCTTTTAACTCGTCATCTATCATCTATCACTGAATAGATTCGCTCAAACGCCTTAGTGTAAAAACAGTAAGGCTTTGTGTCTGCCGGAATATTGAATCCAATTTAAGTTTTAAATTTCTGTTTCTTCCGTTCTCATTTCATTTTGTCTTTTGACTGCTATTTGAACTCACCATGTGTCATTATGTAGAATTTATCAACCGAGAGAGTGTAAAAAAATAAATAAACTAGTTGGCTACCGGAATATTGAATCTAATTTCAGTTTTAAATTTCTGTTTCTAAACGATATAGTCATTTCGTTCCGTTCTCATTTCATTTTGTCTTTTGACTGCTATTTGAACTCACCATGTGTCATTATGTAGAATTTATCAACCGAGAGAGTGTAAAAATAAAAAAAATAAAATAAAAAAAAATAAACTTGTCGGCTACCGGGATATTGAATCTAAGGCAAGTTATAAATTTCTGTTCACCAGCCGTTAGTGTCAATAGGTTGCGTTTAAAAAAAAATACCCTAAGGCTTTTTTTGTATCTACTTCGATCTCTAACCTCTGTCGCCCTTTATAATCCCAGGAAATGTAAAATGTCTAATTTCTTTCCCTACCAGAAGATTAAGACTCGGGCTAGTTTTCAGCTTCTGTTTATTGACCTTTAATCTCATTTCGTGCTATTTAAAAAAAAAATTCTCAAACTTGTTTCACTACTCTGAACTCAACACATCTCACAGTTAATAATCTATCAAAGTAGGGACTGTGAAAAGTTCTTATCTATTTGACTATCAGTATCTGTCTGTATATCTGAGATGAGGTATTATGTACACTATTTACATTATTCGGACTATTGTCCTCGTCTTTGTTGCCATATCTATTACAACGTTTCGGCCCTTCAGTATCTGTCTATATTTCTGAGAGGAGGTATTATGTACACTATTTACATTATTCGGACTATTGCCCTTACCTTTGTCGCCATATATATTACAACGTTTCCGCTCTTCACTATCTTTCTATATTTCTGAGATGAGGTATTATGTACACTATTTACATTATTCGGACTATTGTCCTCATCTTTGTCACCATATCTATTATAACGTTTCGGCCGTTGTACGCTCCGGCCTTCTTCAAGTGGTTGGAATGTCGAACTGAACCCTTTATTTCGCTGACTGGGCTAGTTTCACGTGCCATGTTTAATGGATGTCAGTTATCAGTTATCCCCTGTTAATTCTCCTCTGCAAGTTCTCCACTGCCTTAACCAGGTATTGAACGCACACTCTTTGGGTCCTCAAGGACATATGGCACAGTTGATAAAAGCGTTGGTTAGATCCAGTGACAGGAAGCAAAGAGTGGCAGTTAATGTTTATTCCTTTCATATCGCCTCCTTCACTAACTTCTGTAGGAGATTTTTGTAGCTTTCTTTCTGTGTTTGTTATCAACACTGTGTCATCTTCATACCTTATGTTGTTAAGATTGTGGCCGTCAATAATTAAACACGGTAGAGCTTTTAACAGTTCGAATTCGAAGCTCGCATCTTCGACTGCGAAAACGAACAGAAGTAACATGGCCGGTATTTAAAATCGGCAAATAACCGCTACGCTACCCGCATACATTTCGCTTTTCATAAATTCTTTTACAGGAATGTTAAAAATATGAATAAAAAGTGAAAAGAATATTTTTTAACTTTCGGATTTACAAAGGAAAATTATTTTTTTTTTAAATTTCGTGGAAGACTACAAAAACACTCAGTTCATTTTTTTCTCTCTCTCGGAAAGAAGTTCTGAGAGAATGGCATTATGAGGAAGCCTGAAAGATAGTAGCAGACATTGGAAAAAAAAGCGAATATATTATTCCACAGGGTTGAAATAATAAAAAAAAAATTATGTGAAAAAGAATGATTTTTTTTTTTTGCTATCCAATAAAGTTCAGCGAGTGTGCTTTCTGCCGATGTTCGGTTAGTGCAACGATTAAAAGCAACACTGAAAGTTAAACTCTACTGTTGCTGCTCATGGTTCAGCTTGCTTGCCGTGGGGTCTGTCGCTAATACTAGCTTTATCGGCTCTGACTTCGTTGCCGGAAAACGCGGTTGGATTTATCGATTTGCTCAGAAACGGCTGCTGTGAAAATCGCATGAGGATTCAACGATTAGCCAGAAAATATGTCTTATGACACTGTTATTTTTGGACGGTATTCCGGAAGTGGATGAGCGGAAATGGACAAAATTAAGATCTGTTTTCGTGATAACTTCACTTCTCTCTAAATCCCTTTCGGAATAACAAGAATCTATTTCTTCTCCATTCCAGTTATTGACTAAATATCAGGTAAACTATGCTCTCGAGTCAAAGGTGGAAGCCATTAGAAGGGAAGAAATATTCAAAAACCTGCACAAAGCATCAGAAAATCAATTCACTTCCAGAAATGTTATAGCAATTTAGAGATATTAAAAAATGAAAATGTGAAGAGCCATGAACGCCTACTGCGCAACGGGACACGTCTCTTAAAAAAAAAGCGTTATTCCTACACAAATAACTGGACTATTTACAAATATACACCTGAACGGAATATATATATATATATATATATATATATATATATATATATATATATATATATATATATATATATATATATATAATAAAAAAAAGAACAGTAAGATATATAATCCGGTGTTCTTATTGATATTTTTATATTTTTACAAAACAGTGCTCAATGTAAATTTACAGAGCATAAATATTATAAATTAACTGATTTAAAAATATGGCTTCTTCGCTACAAAGTAATAACCATGTTTCAAAAAGCCGAAGCTAAAATCTTCAAATTTAATTATATAATTAATTAAAGCATTAGTTCTGTTTAATCTTCAAGCGAATTTTGGAATAACTTATATATATATATATATATTTATCACAAAACAATATATATATATATATATATATATATATATATATATATATATATATATATATATATATATATATATATATATTACAGAACAAATTTCAGAATTGCCTCAGATGAGTATAGATTCCCATTACCACCAACTCGGCCATTTCGTCTGGCTGAGGCGTCGACCTGGGAAGGTTCTGTATCAATTTTTCGAATTTTTTAAATCGCTAATTCCAACACTGATCTCGGTCCATACACCGGGGTTGAATAAGACTAATGTACTTAGCACTGGTTGAAATACATCTATGCTCAAGTGAGGTAATTTGGGATTTTGTTGTGTAATTTATATGCTTCGTTATAATAAATACATTGGGATCCTTTTGTGGATCAGTTATAATATTTATTATTACTAGGATTCACTTGTATTATATACAACATTTACTTGTATATATATTATATATATATATATATATATATATATATATATATATATATATATATATATATATGTCGGGTGTAAAAAGCAAAATTGTCCAAAACATTGTAAAACAAAATTGTTCATTTATTAGATTAAAATTGAACCGTAACCGTTGTATCTCAGACATGATTAAACCTATCTTACTGGAATTCTCCGGACATTTTACAACACTACTGTACTCTACTTTGAGCAAGAAGAATGAATAATTACTCTCCAAGCCTAACGAAAGAATACATATACACTATAATACAGATAGAAAACATATACACTATAATACATTTATAATACTATTATTTTCGCATTTAGTTTTGAAATTAAAAGATGATTTTAAATTTTGGTTTCCGTTAGTCATTACGAAACTAAAGATTTCCTCTCTTGCTGTTTTTCGACATGCATTTGAATTCTCTGTTTTCGCTTATTATTCTCGTAAGGAACCAATTTTAGAGTCTTGAACCTGACCATTAACTACTGATTCCACACACTATGTGAATACCATCACAAATCTGAAAACCATAAGCTTCTCTGATTGTCTTCGCTGAAGCAATTAAGTATCCACAATATAAAACTACAGTAAAGAACTAATTAACTATTCGATTAATTAATCACTAAAGCAATTAGGGGACTGATTAAAAGTTTATCCCTTAATTCCAGTTTATCCGATTTCAAAGATTAATGTTTAAACATTCGCAAAATGGTCCAATCTTCTTGTATACAGCCTTGCCTTGTCATGGAGAAAGAACAACTTTTTCCTATTGACGAACGTGGGGCACTTTCCAACCAAAATTTTATAGACACGTTACAACTGCTGGAAGCATGAATGTACATTTAGTGTTTCATTGTGTTTGAAGAAAACTAAATGACGATTCCACTACACAAAAAACATTACGTTTCATTCATGGAGTTCAGCTTTTGTGGACATTTGGGGGAGACGAAACGAAAAACATCAAGCTGAAAACTCGTTTCATGCTCTTAAATAGCCTCGTCAGATCGATACTTTCATATGGATGTCATGCATGGCACCAAACCGGTTCAGAAATAGTTCTTTAAACATTGTGGACTGGCGCTAAAGAATCACAAACAAAGAACTTTACCAAATAACAGAAACCACATCACTTGAGAAACATCAACAGTAGCAACAATTGAAATGGATAGCACATGTAATGCGAAATGAAAAAAATATATGACATAATCAAGATGTTGACATTACAAACCAGATTAAATAAATCACACGGTGTTTCAAACTGATTCAGCTGTAAGCCTTTTTGTACTAGAGTTCCATTGGAAATGAGTTTACTGTAGAATTGTCTGATTTTGATCCAAGAATATATTGCAAAAAATTTTACCACTGATTTGTTTATTTAAAAATGATTTTGTTAAAAAAGGCACTGGAAATTTTTTTTAAATAGAAATGCATTGCAAATAATTTTAAAACTGATATATTGCGCATACTTTTATTATAGAAATGCATTGTAATAGATTTTATTATAGAAATGCATTGTAATTGATATCATTATTATGCATTGAAAGTCACTTTATTATAGGAATGCACTGAAAATAATTTTATTATAGATTTACATTGCAAGTGATTTTAATGAAAACTGCATAGTGAACGATTTTACTGGAGGATTGCATCGTAAGTTGTTTTATTAATGAAATTTGTTGCAAATTATTTTACTTTAAGTATCCATTGTAAACGATTTTCTTGTCAGACTTGGTATAAGGAAATGCATAGTAAGAAATTTATTCTAGTTTGACACTTTAATGGACTTAATTATAAACTATTTTACTAAAACTTTTGTAAAAAGCTGTTTATGTAATACGCAATATCCTCAAAGCGATGTTTTAAATAAATACTTGAAAAAGTTCCAGTTGTATTTTAGACCCGATTACATTTGAACACGGATCAGGTAAATGGATTTTCTGCTACTTAATTACACTACACATTTCTCAGTTCTGTAAAATGAATCTCTCTCTGTATTAAAAAATAATTTTGTTAATTCCATTCGCTATGAGAATATTTTATATGAATTTAATATTGCTGTTAAAACTGGTAGGATGCTTCTGCTATACTTTTAAGGATTCTTGATAAAATACCAAAAAGAATGTGCAATATTATCAATATTGACCTGACTTCTCGGCTTCAGTCACGTTTCTACGGCCGTAACATAGCTGCGCAGTGCCTTTTATATAATTATTTTCATGTTAATTGTTCTCATCAAGTTTCCTCTTTGATATTTCAAATTTATGAATTTAACCGCAGATTAGCAGTTTGAATTCATCATTTTATAGTTGAAATAACAACATATAACCTTAAGTTCTATGTTAAAATCTTTTCTCGCACTTCTTGCTTGTGGAAATCCGTTCCGCCTTCTTTGCTTTCCAGTTAACTTCGATATTCAAAAATTTAAATTGCAGATGCTTTCTTCTGTCTACTTAATTCCTCTTCTTTTATTGTGCTCTCTCTTTAAAAAAATGTTTTTTGTATTCTTGTAATCTTTCACACTCAGCAACCTCCTTGCGTCTTAGTAGCTTTACTGCCTTGCTTGGGGTGAAATGATTTAAACAATGTTTTATTTAAACTTCTTTAGAATAATATGGGCACGAAGTGAATAGGAACTTCAGTGATTTTTGCTATATGAATGAACTAAAAATGAGTTTACTGTAGAATTCTACTGTAAATAATTTTGTTACAAGAATACATTGGAAATTACTTAACTGTCGGTTTGCATTATAAATGATTCTGTTATAAGAAGGCATTGGAAAGGATTTAAAAATGGAAACAGAAACAATTTTATCTGTCTATATTTCTGAGATAAGGTATTATGCACACTATTTACAACCACCTGAAGAAGGTTATATTTTTCTATTTTTCTATTTATATTATACGGACAAAAGTCCGTATAATATAAATAGAAACAATTTTAATATAGAAATACATTAAAACAGTTCTGTTATAATAATGAATTATAAATGATTTTACTAAAGGAAAACATTAAATTTGTCGAATGTATAATATTAAAATCAACTGTAAATGAACTTCCTATAGAATAGAACTGTAAGAGATTTTACTGTAAGAATTCAATGAAAGTGATTTAATTGTAGAACTGTTTTATTAAGGAAATGATTAGTAAATGATTTATTATAATTTGCGTTCTGACTTGATTATAAATAATTTTTAGTAATAATTTAATTAGTAGTTGTTTATGTAATGCATAACTCATCGATAGGACTTCTTAGATCATTGTAAAAATTTGTACCCGATTTTCATTGTTAATATAAAATGACCTCAACTTGACAGTGGCATTTGTTTTGGTGCTGATTTCTGGTGTGTTCGAGATTGAAACCTTTCATTCAGCCGGACGATGTTGAATGTTGGCGTTTTGTTCATAAATGTTTAAAGTTGAAAGATGAAAAATTCCAGTTTCTCCATATTATGGGGTCTATGAATGTCGGAAATAAGTAAGCGTTGGTACTGCGATAAAAAAAAAATCCAAAAAAGTTCATTTGGACGTGATCCAGCAATCTGGCCAAAAAAATGGTTTGTCAAATCTCGTCAGCGTCTTTATAACTTAAACAATCAACCACACAATCCCCGACGTCTGACGCTATCCTTGCAATCATGGAGATTAAACTAAAGTTTTCGGCGGAATAGATTTCTAAGAGTTTGAAAGTCAATATCTCAATTGTCTTTCGCCATTTGAAAGGACTTAGGTTCGTTTCCAAATTTGACACATGGGTGACAAATTCTTTGACGGAAGAGAACAAGCTCGATCGTGTTTACGTGAGCATTTCTTTGCTGGATTGGTAGACGCGAGGTCAAATGGATTGTTTATGATAGCATTGGACGCAAAGGGAGTTAAAAACAAGCTAGTGGATGTACAGAACTTATGGCTAAAGCGGATTTGCATTTAATGAAAGTGATGCTGTTCGTTTCGTGAGGTTGCAGATGGATAATTCACTTTGGGCTTCTCACAGTCGATGAAAACAATAAATATTACGACCAATCCTAATGCGGATATTTAGGAAAAACTCACGATTTTGGTAATTGAAAGGGTATCATATTTCAAAACGATAACGCAAGATTGCATGTTGCAAAAAACTGATATTACAGAAGCTTAAAGAGTTGAAATCGGAAAGCCTCCACCATCCACCATATTCTCCTGACTAGGCTCCTTTGGAATTTAGGTTTAGTTTCTGTTATTTACAGCATATCAACATCTCAATGGGTTATTTAATATCTGCAAGATTTTTATTTCTGGCAAGATTTTTATTTCTGGCAATATTTTTTCAAAAATATATTGCTGGTAATAATTTTTTTTCTTCAAAAATTTATTGCTGCTATTTTTACTCTTCCATAGCGTTTTGACCACAGTTTGGGGATTAAATATTTGCCCATATTAGCCAACCTAACAGGTGCTTCCACCTCTGGTCGGGGTGGACCTGGGAGCAATTAAGAGGTGGTTTTACGCTCCTCAAAACCACCTGATCAGAGGCCTTGCTATTGGTGCTGGTGGGGGTCTTATCTCTTTGTAGAGGTGCAGTCGACATATTCGGAAATCCCATCCGACACGGCGGTCGGAGTTTCATTTGTCCTGGTCTCTAGCGAACAATTTAGATGATCAAAAGTTTTTACCCCGTACAGTCAGTCGAAAACTACCCCACAGCCTTCTTCCAACAAAAAAACACGAAGTTTCTCCGACAATGGCATCAACAAGCTCGTTGAACGATGTGGGGAGAAAACTTGTTAAAAACAATGGAGACTCGGTACTTGACTAATAAATGTTGTGTTTTGTGAGTATGTAAAATTTTGCTATTAATTTTCTAATCGGCCACGCATTTTTGCAAAATTCTAATAAATAAATACTTAAATATGTTTCATATACTTTATCGATTACCATCCATTGACACACATTTGTGTTTTAGTCAAGATTGCATCTGAAGTCGGCATACGTAAGAAAGTTTTCGGATTTTTATAAAAAAATACTTATCGATTTTCACTGCCACTTCATTACTTTTCTCTTTTGGTTTCGTCATTTCTGTAAAACCATCTCTTGCGGTATGAAAAAAAAGTTCATGAATCGATCGTCTATTTCAGCGAATATTGGACTCAGGTTCATTCCAATCGTATACGATCCATCCCGAATTATGTTGGAAAAAGATCGGGTCTTTGTTCCACTTCAGAAGGAACCCGATTTTTGACAGTTTCTGCCTAATAACCACTGTTTCGTGAAACAAACTCCCGATAGGATGATTCTTCGACCACGACAATCTTAACTTTTTCATGTCTAGCTTTTCTGGAGGATCATATATAAGAATTCAAATCAGATTAATACGGTTGTCATATCTGAGCTCAGGCTTCCCAATCCTCACTTTCCAGATTTGACAAAAGCTCGTTCAAAAGCGTTTACATGACTGTGTGGCTGATGAAGTATTTTCTACCCTACAACAGCTTTGCCGCATATGAAGTGCTGCTATTTCGATGGCAGATGTTCAGATGAGCTACACTTTTTAGTTTCACCAATTTACAGCAAGGAGCCACTGTAATTACAACTCGGAGGTTTGATAAGACTTAAAAAAGGTTTTTTGAGCTTGAATGAGGAGACATGGCTAGACTGTTTATTTATAGTATTTAAGTGAGGGTGAATTTTTTTCCAAGGGAGACAATTATTATCAAGAGAGGTAACTCCTGCTTGTCTATACCACATTCTTTCTATGATGTTGATGTTTCAGCAATATCCAATGCGTGGACAAATAATGACTTCCTTATCGTTATACAAGGGAGTTGTCCCCCCCATCTTTGTAGAAAGGGATTCAATTCATCCTATTTTCCAGGGTAAACTTATTCTCTTTTTCTTCTTTTTACAGGTTTTAGTTAGTTTTATTCACACAGTTTTCATATCAAATATGGAGTAATGCTGCCATTTATGAGCTGGCGCTGTCGAATCCTCACTTTCCAGCCTTGACAGAGTTCAAAAGCATTTACATAACCTTGTGGGTGATGGATTATTTTCCAGCCTACAACCACTTTGCCACATGAAGTGTTGCTAGCCTCTCACTACTCTATTGCTATTTCGATGGCAGATGTTCACATGAGCTAGTTCCACTACTTCAGATCTATTCAGCTAAAGCCCACCATTGCACGTACACGGGGTCAAATCATCCACATCCCCTTCGTATTTCATTGGTAAGAAGTAAGTTCAATTCTGACATTGCTTTGTCAAATAGGATCCCGATGGAATACTTCCTAGATCATTACACTTTTAACATTTTCATGTCCAGATTCAATCATTAACTATTCTACATAAGGTCCACCTCCTCTTACGTTCATAAAACATTTTTACTAAGTAACATTCTATCTTGAATGGCTCTCAGGTCTTTTATTGGATGAAAAATATTAAAAATATGTCATATATTTTTTATTCGTTTGCATAATCCATATATTATACGTTAGAAATGAAGGAAAAGGGATTATTGTGGGTCAGGAATTGTGTCAGAAAAAGATATGTTAACTAATAATAACTGCTAAGACTTGTTGGAGGATCAATGGTATTTCGTAATTGTACTTCTGTTTTTAGTTTGTTTAAATAGAAAAAAATGCATTATTCCATAAGCCTTGGCTTGTGTCATCGAAAATCGATTGGTTGCCATAAGTTCGTTGGCCAACGGAGAGTCTGCTATTACACGTCCGTTCACTGTAACTTGGGTCCTTTCTGTCCAATCAAAGACAATAATAACAATTCCCATTCCCTCACCCACTGAGCACAATTCATCATTCGAAAAGTAATCAACGTGTTAGACAGAAGGGTCCACCCAATCGCAGCGGCGGACTGTTGTTCAAAGTGAAGAATCCTGCGCCACCCCCCACTCCCTAAATCTCGAGAACATCACCACTCTTCAGCCACACCCTATTTGACCCAGGCCTCTAAAGCCGCTGTTCTTGGCTAGCTGCCATTCTACTCAATAGGCAAGACACAAACAATTAATTCGTTGTTTCATAACATCAGAGTTACGTTACACGGGGAGGGCGGGGAGGGCGAAACACATGTCTATATAGAGACGGAATGCATGGGTAGGGCTGTACTTTTGGAAGTAGTGATTTACTAAACTCGGTTTTATCTGGCACAAGGCCACGGATGTAGGGTCCCCATTGAAAATCTAACTCATCGTGCGATGTTCCTGTAAATTAGTTGGCTTTATAACTAATGTCACGTGAACGCACGAACACACACACATGTACTATAATGCATTTTAAATGGTTTTGTTATATGAAACCATTGCAAATGATTTTATCATAGGAATGCATTGAAAATAATTTTATTATAGGATTTCATTGCAAATGATTTTACTATAGGAATACATTGTAAATTATTTCGCTATAGTAAAGTGTTGTAAATGATTTTACTATAGGAATAAGTATTCCTATAGTAAAATCATTCAAGCAAAAAAAAATGACTATAGGAAAGCATTGTAAATCTTTACTATAGGAATGCATTGCAAATGATTTTACTAAAGGAACGCATTGTAAATGATTTTACTATAGGAATGCATTGGAAATGATTTTAACTTAAGAATGCATTGTAAATGATTTTACCACAGGAATGCAATGCAAATGATTTTATTACAGGAATGCATGGTAAATGATCGTTACTATAGGAATGCATTATAAATGATTTTACTATAGGAATGCATTGGAAATGATTTTAAGAATGCATTGAAAATGATTATAGGAATGCATTGTAAATGATTTTACTATAGGAATGCATAGGAAATGATTTTACATTGGGAATGCATTGAAAATGTTTTTACTATAAGAATGCATTATAAATGATTTTACTATAAAAATACATTGAAAATGATTTTACTATAAGAATGCATTTGAAATGATTTTACTATAAGAATGCATTGTAAATGATTTTACTATAAGAATGCATTGAAAATGATTTTACTATGAGAATGCATTGGAAATAATTTTACTATAGGAATGCATTATAAATAATTTTACTTTGAAAAAAAATCATTACCATTGAAGGAAAAAATATTATGAACAATACAAACAGCCATACATTTTTTGAAAAAAAAAATTACCAGCTATAGTTTTCTTGAAGGAAAAATATTCTCAGAAATAGATTTTTGAAGAAAAAAATTACGAGCAATAAAAATTTTGTCGGCATTAAATAACCCAGTATCTGTCTATATTTCTGAGATGAGGTATTATGTACACTATTTACATTATTCGGACTATTGTCCTCATCTTTGTTGCGATATTTATTACAACGTTTCGGCCGTTGTACGCT
The DNA here is from genome assembly GCA_903632075.3 of Acanthosepion pharaonis. Taxonomy (NCBI): domain Eukaryota; kingdom Metazoa; phylum Mollusca; class Cephalopoda; order Sepiida; family Sepiidae; genus Acanthosepion; species Acanthosepion pharaonis. The sequence goes on from CAHIKZ030000802.1 coordinate 949,030, forward strand.
CCCGCCTTTTTCAGGTGGTTGGAATGTCGAAATGAACCCTTTATTTCTTTATTAAATAACCCAGTGAGGTTGCCATAAAACAAAACAAAACAAAAAACAAAAACAAACAAAAAACATTTACAATACATTCCTATAGCAAAAATCTTTTGCAATGCTTTTCTGTAGTAAATTTATTTCCCACAACTCCTCCTTCACTCAATGCATCCTGTCTTATTATTTTAACAAAAATGGAAGAACACGTGGTTAACCGTTAACCAAGTGATACAGACTTTTTGTTAGTGTCGAAGACTCTGCCTCGAGCAGAGAGGAACCCGTACGAAGCTTTGCCGAAGGGCAAAGTTTTGTCCGGTGAGGTAGACCGTTTATGCGGGTTCTAAGGGAATATTTTTGGTCGAGCCTACGGGCTCGGAGAACCCACGATAAACTCGGCTTTGTGCCACATACATCCCTCGTCGGGGAGGGGTGCTGTTAAATATAACAGTCGAATAGATTGTTCATTATTGTCGAACTCTTTGCCTTGAGCAGAGAGGAACGTGAACGAGGCTTTGCCGAAGGGCAGGGTTTCGTCCGGGTAGGTAGACAGGCCCGGACCCTCTTATGCGAGTTTTACGGGAATATTTTTGGCCCAGCCTACGGGCTCGGAGAATCCACGGTAAACTCGGCTTTGTGCTACATACATACTTAGTGGGGGGGGGGGTAAATATTAAGTTGAATAGATTGTTCATCTGTCGAAGAGTCTGCCTCGAGCAGAGAGGAACCCGGACGAAGCTTTGCCGAAGGGCAAAGTTTTGTCCGGTGAGGTAGACAGGCCCTGAACCCGTTTATGCGGGTTCTAAGGGAATATTTTTGGTCGAGCCTACGGGCACGGAGAACCCACGGTAAACTCGGCCTTGTGCCACATACATCCCTTATCGGGGGTGAGGGGCTGTTAAATATTAACATTTAACCAATATTCTTTTCGTTAACTTCATAAATTATATAAATGATTCCTTCCTTCTGAATTTTCTCGATCTCTTTTCAACTATAACTAGATGTTTTGGGCAATGTAAAAGCTATCGGTGTGAAATTATTAAATCAAAGTTCAAATTTCACTTCATTCACTTTATGCTAATGCCCTACAGAAAACCATGAAGGTATTTCTTTAATCCAACCACTATCTATGGGTTAAATATCCATCCGCTGTAGCCTTGGGTGTCAACTACTCTAGAATGGCCACTGAATTAAAAAGAGAAGAAAAAGCAACAAAAACTACGCCACTATCTTTCCCAAGAAGCCATGGTAATTAACAGATAATAAATAAAAGGAAGCTGTGGAGAACTATGATCGCCTAAATATTGAAGGGATATTGTAAAGGACTTTTTAAAAACAAAATTAAAATGGATTCATCAAGTGAATCCCAAATTCTCCATGATGTCATCTCAATTCATTGATCTCGAGATTTTTGACAAAATCAAAAGGTGGTCTTGACCTGGCATCTCGGCTTCAGTCACTTTTCAAATAAAGGAAAAATAGTAAAGGAAAGCAAGAAGAAAGGACTAACCATCAATTTTTAGAAGACAGAATGCAAAGTGGTCAACAAGAGAGACAACCCCAGAGTGGAGCTACGATATTTAAAATTTTGAACTTTTTTGGTTTGATCAAGCAAGTACGACAAATTCATTCTTGGAGGTATTTTAGCAGAAGATAGAAAATTTTATACCGAAACACGAAGACAGATATGCATAGCAAAAGATGCTCTCAAAAAAGCTTAGAACAGGGCGCGGCAGAAATACTTCCCACATAAACTCTGCAATTAGCGAGACGAAGTCACCATTGCCATTAATGTCTTACCATTATGTGGGAATTATTTCTGGAAAGTATGCCGCACCCTGTATTAATAAACGGGATTATTTCGTTACAGAGAAACGAGTGTAGAACTATTATGTAATAAACCTGCAACATGAAAATGAATGCTAGACAATCTCTTCATAGATGAATAAAAGACTTGAGGAACAGAGATGTGCTTCTATAAAAGGATGCTGACAATACCATGGACCATTGCATGTAAATAAAAAGGAAGTTTTAATGAAAATGGAAACAAAATGGACGCTTATACTTAGAATCAGAAAGAGAATTTTTACCTTTCTAGAGCACATAATGAGAAAAGGCATGAACTGGTCGCCTAAGAAATTCCAGCCTGCCCTTCTATACAAGACATGACTATGGGAATAAGAGACAGATTCATAACTTTTCCAAGGGTATAAATATGAAAGTGTACGGGACTGGCGTGACCGCGATTTGAACTCGGTCAGCTGACTGTAATTTCCACGTTGATAACACTTACACTACCCGCACATACACGGGTTACTCAACCAAATTGAAATCATTTTCTTTCCATCCATTTTATGCCCATTTCCCAAGGAAAATGCAGAATGAAATCACAAAGAAATGGAATGCTAATTACACTGCTACAAGTCAATTGCATTGACCGACCCATTCGCTTGCCATGATCTTAAAGGATAGTTATAACATGAATGTCGATTCCTCGCCTTATAGATCATTGTAATTTATTTTTACTTAGCATAAATACAGTATTCGGTTTAATGTTCTTCATTAATTTCTTTTGCCGCTTGGGTTTTCATGGGATGTCTCATTGGATAAAAGAAAGACAAACAGAAAGGAAAATGAAAAAAAAAACAAACACACACAATGGCATGTATCGGTGGCTGATGAAAGAGCCTAGGTCAGTTTCTTTGTACTTTGTAGCTTTAACTCTTAATCTATGCTGAAACCCTGCACGTTGAAGAAATTACTTTCACTTTTACTTTCACTTTCACTAATAAGTAGCTTTTATTATTTGGTCAACGCTGTTTTCCACCATTTTCATTTGTTCGAGCGCTCCGTTTGTCCAAATCTAACATTATTTTATTATATCTCCGTTCATTTGATCTTTGAATCGCCTTTCGTCTGATACGTTTCTTTTTTAGTCAAATAAGTTTTCCCATTTTCTTTTTGTTCTTGTTATTCTCGACAAGGTTAGAACTTTGATTGGTAGGGTGCACGGCCAGATTGGAACGAAGAAGAGTTGGTTAAACCAATTTCCGTTAAAGTGGGGGGATACCTATCAATCTGAAAAGTCAGTATTAGAAATCACACACTTTTACTTGTACAAGAACCAGTAAACTCTGGCACGCGTGTTGCTTTTTAGGAGAAAATGTCCCTTCAAAACGCGGAGGATCATGGCTCTCCACAACTTCCAATCGTGTAGAGCTCTTAGTAATGTTTTTTTTTCTCACTATACTCCAACCTCTGTTCTGTCATCCATTTGCATAAACTCGTTGTTCCCCTATCTCCTTTTTGCCTTCGTCGTATCTTGTTTGTATCATATTTTCTAAGTCTTCTTTCTTCATGATGTTTCCCAGAATTTTAAGCTGTTTCTTTTTGATTCTACATATAAGTGACATTTTTGTTTTCATTTTCCATAAATCTTCCCCGTTGCTTACACACGGTGTCCATGGTATTATCTATAGAACAGCATCTCCTTTGCCTCACGTTCCGACTTCATCTCCGAGAGCACTGTCCAGCATTCACTCTCATATCGAAGGAATGATATTACATAACAGTTCCGAAATGTTTTTTTTTTGTTTTTTTGGTTTCTAACGAAGTTTTCTTATTGTTAATACTTTGTTTAGATTTTGGGTGGCATCTTTTTTTTAATAGTCTTAGTTTTATGGTAAACAATTCACAAGGCGAAAACCAGATTTCAGAAAGATTCCACACAAATTAATTCCACACATTTATTATTTAAGCCTGCTTACTAATGATAGGTTGACGCTTGGTCCTAGGATGTTGACGCTCGTTTTGCTGTCATCTGTAGCTATTCATGACATCACTATTAAATGGTTCCAGTATTCTTTGCAAGTAATATGAGACAAGTAGTAAGCAATTGTAATGTCATGCTAGATTTTTAATGGCTTCTATAGAGTAAAGAGTTTATTAGTAATGGCTAAAAAAGGTTATCATATTGCATTGCTATGACTTTCATGGCATTCTTACACTGATTTTATTATGTGAGTCAATGTTTTCCGAACAAGCCAGCTTTTTGCCTACTGATGGCAAAATCTTCTGAACATGTTTATATAAAGCAGATATGAATTTCAGTTTATAAAAAATGTTATTCTGCTTTCACAATTGAATATATGGTAGATGGCTTTTGTGCATATACATGTTTGTTGGTTGGTTGATTTTCTTTAGCGGCATATCAACCTTTATAAGTTATTGTTATAGGACCTTACCCATAATAACATAATGGACTATTCCATACGTAATAAATACTACGCCTCAAGAGGAAGCAGGGAGTCCCGTCTGAAGTCTGGAGTCCAGTCTGAAGTCTAGAGTGAAGTTCGTCAAGAGTCAGTCAGTCGAGTCAGTCAGTCGAGTCAGCGGCAGTCCGAAACAGAGTCGCGTTCAGACAATTACTACTAAACCTGATTGTTCGTACTAACACTTTTCTACCTCTCTGTATATATTCCTGTTTGCGATATATCTGTGTTATTCCATATCCACCTACGAGTTCTTCTTTATTGGTTCTACCTTGAACTATCACCGTGTTGCAAGGAACCGGACCATAACAGTTATTTAATGTCGAAATCTAAATATTTTGTATATAATTTTATACGTCCTGGGTAGTTTGTAGCGCATAAAATTTATTGCTGGTAATATCACTATAAAATGTATTGTTGGTAATGTTTTTATAGAAATTTATTGCTTGTATTTTTATACATTTTGTGTTGTATTGATTGTCATTTTGCTATAAAAATGTATTGCTGGTCATTTTATGATAAAAATGACCTGTTGAATTTGGTCGAGTGGTTTGCCCATAGCTGGGACCCTAACAGGTGTTACCACGCAGGTCAGGATGGTAGCAGTTAAGACGTGGTTCTACGGTCTTTAAAAACTCCAATTATTCGATCAGAAGCCTTGGTGCCGGGTGTAGCTTATCGTCATGTCCAGGACGATATTTGAAATAACATGCTAAGCAACGTTTCAGCCATTGTGCCCTCCGGAATTCATCAGGCGTATACAGATCTATGTAACCTACAGGGAATTATGAACTGATCCCTTTATATAATCTACTGGGGTAGATTGTTCTCCTTCCACTGTTCATGTATGGGGATATCTCGTCTATTTCTTATTTTAATAAATACTGAACACACAATTACTTTATCACCAAATTCACAAACCAATGCTTTAATCCACTACGCTATTGTACCGAAGGGCAATTCTCTATAGTGAACTTGGAGCCTTAAACCTAACCTGCATAATGATTAGTGAACTTGGAGTTTTAAAACTAACCTGTCTACTGATAGTGAACTTGCAGTCTTAAACCTAACCTGATTACTGATTAGTGAACATAGAGTCTTAAACCTAACTTGCCTACTGCTTAGTGTACTGGGAGTCTTAAACCTAACCTGCCTAATGATTAGTGAACATGGAGAGGTGAATAATATATACTACAAAAATGCCGGGGAAAAGCGGATTCGACGCTATATAAAGACGTCTGCACGAGGGCAACATGATCCCGGCTTGAAGGCCGGGTCAAACTAGATTCGGTCTCTATTTACCGACGCCCGTACGAGGACAGCATGATCCTGGTTTGAAGACCGGTTCAAGACACGTTAGACTCCATTTACCGACGTTCGTGCAAGTGCAGCAGAATCCCGGCTTGAAGGCCGGTGCAAGGCAGATTCGGTCTCCATTTACCGATGCCCGTACGAGGACAGCATGATCCTGGTTTGAAGACCGGTTCAAGACAGGTTAGACTCTATTGACCGACGTTCGTGCAAGGGCAGCAGAATCCCGGCTTGAAGGCCTGTGCAAGGCAGATTCGGTCTCTATTTACCGACGCCCGTACGAGGACAGCATGATCCTGGTTTGAAGACCGGTTCAAGACAGGTTCGACTCTGTTGACCGACGTTCGTGCAAGTGCAGCAGAACCCCGGCTTAAAGGCCGTGGCAAGGCAGATTCGGTCTCTATTTACCGACGCCCATACGAGGACAGCATGATCTGGTTTGAAGATCATTTCAAGACAGGTTAGACTCTATTGACCGACATTCGTGCAAGGGCAGCAGAATCCCGGCTTGAAGGCCGGGGCAAGGCAGATTCGGTCTCTATTTACCGACGCCCATACGAGGACAGCATGATCCTGGTTTGAAGACCGGTTCAAGACAGGTTAGAGTCTATTTACCGACGTTCGTGCAAGAGCAGCAGAATCCCGGCTTGAAGGCCTGTGCAAGGCAGATTCGGACTCTATTTACCGACGCCCGTACGAGGACAGCATGATCCTGGTTTGAAGACCGGTTCAAGTCAGGTTAGACTTTATTGACCGACCGTGCAAGTGCAGCAGAATCCCGGCTTGAAGGCCGGGGCAAGGCAGATTCAGTCTCTATTTACCTACGCCCGTACTATCTATCTATCTATCTATCTATCTATCTATCTATCTATATATATATATATATATGCAAGTTTCAGTAACTATTACAGATATAATATAATATAATAACATCGTCTTAAAAATAATGGAAGCCTTATTATTAAAAACAAAAAAAACAACACTCAATAATATCAACTATGGACATGGGCACAATATTGACCGTCTTTTGATAATGATCAATATATAAATACATACATAAATACAACAATCTATTTCTAGTTAACAATTAATATATTTCAACCTTGAAAATGGCTAAATGTATATCCGAAAGCGCTCGGAAAAAATATAATGTTTAGACAGCTTTTATATAATTCATCTACTGAAAGGAGAAAAATATAAGATCATATGAGAGAATATATAAAAAACTTGATCAAATACCTTGTTTGTCATATTTAATGTAACTTGCATGAAAGAAAGATTTCTACCCAAATACACAATATATATATATATATATATATATATATATATATATATATGCAAGTGTCTTTATACTAAGATTTTTGTATTTTATTTGAACTTTTGATATATTTATGTTGTATGATTCATTCAATTTACATGAAGTCGGTGTTTCATATCTGCACACAGCACATACCTTTCCCAAGCTTTTCCCTTGCACTAGAAAAATTGCGACTGAGTAGTGAATTTGATCCTCACTGGGATGCCCCATTCTTTCGGCCTTGTACTACATCTAAGCCACGCTTAGAAAATCAGCATACCTTTCCCAAGTGTTTTTTCACATTGGTGTATATAACGAACACGACTGGAATTGGAACACGGCTCTCTGTTATCCAAATTCGAGCCGTTATCCATTACACCACCTGCACATCCAAGCTGCCATCAGTTGGTATTCCCAAGCAGTCAGCCATCTAGTTACTGACTAGATTTACACAGGCTATTTTTTTTTCAAACATTATTGCACATTTTCTGGTAGATATTTAACTAACAAAGAGATGAACGTTATTTTAACTTGAATTCTCTTTGTCTTTGCAATTGTTTCAGCTTTTATATCAGATCATGGGACATCGAAAGATATGGACTGAATTGTAGAAGGTAAGAGCAGAAAGTTATTTCTAAAAAGGAGATTGTTTATTAGATTCAAGATACGATATTAAAGAGCTTCGAGTCAGTCAGCCGTCATAGAGTGCAAACAATTTGACAATTACAGAGTGGCTGTGTATCGGACGGTCAAGCCAAAAGCAAATAGCTAAGGGCAATTTATTACAAATATAAGAACGTTATGAGGCTACCGTAAAAGTACGCAATCAAGCCTCAGTGTAAGTGCTATCGGATCGTTGTCGGATTAGAAACACCTGGCAGACCCCATCATGTACAGACACCTTACAGATTGTACGGCTATGGTCCACTTTCGATGTAGGAAGGGGATACAATTCCCCCCGCCCTTCCGATATTTAATGGCGTTTTGCAGGTCCTTATACAGTCTGAATGCTTAACATCTTGAACGGACACTCGACCGGCCTTGAAACGCACATCTTTCACAAAAGCCAATGTTTGACCTAAACGATGTCCACCAAAATCTTGAAGAAGCCTTTGACTAGCAGATTTGTCGAACTTCACGCAAAAGCTGAGGTGGCATATGGCTCGAATATTTCAGCCACCGTAAAGTCCGCACGGCCGTTCCGCGGGCGAAAACGAGTAGATAGTATATGTGGTATGTAGGTAGCGTAGCGGTTATCGGTACACAAGACGGATTCGGTGACCAAAGTTCAAATTGTGACCGAGTCTTTTGTGTTCACCTTTGTGCTAATACACTTGGAAAAAATCCCATCAACGCTCATTCTATCGATTAAATAGTAGGAATGACAGGGCTTGGGAGGAAGCTAGTATAAGAGAAGGAAAAATCTGAATTTAAAGCCAACATGAACACAGATGGGCACCGTCAGACTGTCTTGCTCTAGACACACCCACTCTTCATCAGCTGCAGTACATGTGGTGCACCTAAGACCCTCATGGGTCACCTGAATTGCGGTCTTTTCACAGACATTAACTAGATGCGCGTTTCTGTTAAACAATAGAGTTACACTAATTATTGCTCTGGAATTGTTAAGTAACGTCGAGCCTGGTCAGTACCTCGATGGGTGACCAGGTGCTGTAAGATTTGATGTGCAGGTAGAGTAATGGATAATAGCTCAGAATTGTTAATCGGGACAGCCGAGATACAATTGCCCTTGAGGTCGATATACTAACTTAAGCGCAAATATCCTTAAGAAAGGTATGAATCCACCTCTTCTCACCAGCTATGGGTTAATTAGTAATTAAATAAATAATTACTAAATAATCAATATTAAAAAAAAATCCTTACAGTCAAAAATATTTACTGGCTTTAAATAACCTGCAAATGTTGATACGCTGTAGAAAAAGAATTAATCAGTGATGCAATAATCTTCTGTCACATATCGAGCCGAGATCTGATATCTTTTGAGTAAAATTCCGCAGAGTTTGGTGTGAAAAAGTTTTCGTCAAACTCTTGAATATGGTTTTGATTCGGGAACTTTTGGCGTTTTGGAGCTTTTGAAGGAAAATAATAAACGGTTAGTTACATGATACAATTAGTCAAATACGGAAATAGAGAGAAAAAAATTCTATCATGAAAGAAACGATATATACATTTAGTAGTTTCTGTAGAAAACTAAAACAGAACCCAAGAACCAAATGGTTGCAGTAAAAAGATGAAAATGAAAAGCCAAGGATAAAGCCCTTGAACAGATGAAACAACCCCGGCAAGACAAACCTCTGCATCGCAAATATCCAGAACGTACTAATAAAGCTAATGTTCATAGTATGGTGATAGTATATTTTATGGTGAAGAAATTTACCATAAAAAATGGGAGAAATTGTGTAAGAAGTGTACTACAGAAGTGTACGATTAATATTAAGGACTGAACTGAATTCTAAGGATAGAATTATGGCCATTAATAACATTGTCATCCCAGTGGTTCAATATAGTTTCAACATTTTGAACTGGACTATAAATGACATCATATCAGACGAATGAATTCTAAGACAAGAAAGCTTCTTTCTAAGCATAACATGAATCATCTAAAGACTGATGCAGACCGTCTATAGATAGCCCGTAAAAAGGTGGAAGGGGTCTTATTCAGCTAGAATACAAGACAACAACTATTGACTTACTAGCATACATGGAAACAACAAAGGACTGGATGATACAATTAGTCAAAAAACACGGAAACAGAAATAAAAAATATTCAATCATGAAAAAAGATTGTGAATACAAACGAGATTTACATTTAGTAGATTCTGTAGAGAACCAAAATAGAATCCAAGAACCAACTGTTGCAGGAAAAATTATGAAAGAGAATGTCAAAGATACAGCTCTTGAACAGGTGAAAGAACACTGAATATCCAGAACGAGGCTAATAAAGCCGATGTTGATAACGTTAACAGTTATCGTTAGTTATGAGCATCTGGAATAAAGGCTGAAACGAAAGGCTTTATTCTTGCAGCGCAAGACTAGCGTCTTTTTCGCTAGGAACTTTCAGGGAAATATCATAGATAATGGTCTGGATCCAAAATGCAGGTTCTGTGACAAATATCTGGAAACTATAGACCATCTAATCTCAGGATGTTATGCACTTGTGACAAATGAATATAAAAATCGTCACGATAGCGTGGGGAAATACATACTTACACTGGACAATGTGTAAACACTTTGGAAAAGATGTTAATAAACATTGATATGAACATCACCCAGAACCGGTTGCAGAAATAGAAGACATCACAATTCTATGGAATTCTATGGAATTGCATCGTCTTTACAGGCAGGAAGATTGAAGCAAATAGGTCGGACGTATTTGTCAAAAACCGAGAAAAAAAACTTGACTACTAATTGATATGTCTTGCCGGGTGGATTCTAACATAACAACCAAGGGTATATAGACCTGGAAAATCGAAAATAGAAAAAAATGTGAAAATTGAAAATAAGAATAGTACCAGTTATAGGAGGGGCTCTTGGAATGATAAAACAAGAAGCACAACAACACATTGAAAAAATCCTTGAAATCCCAGAAATAAAACATTCTCATGGTAAGTACAGCCCACACTCTAAGAACGTTGTCCATGTAACGCTAGTAACATGAAATGTAGCCATAACAACACATGATTACCTGCCTTAAATCATCCAACATACTTGGTATGTAGGGTGAACAAAACAGAAATCGAAAGAATAATAATAATAATAATAATAATAATCAAATCCAACCGCCCAGACAGTTATTTAAGACCACAAACAAAAAAGTGCCTCCTTATTGATATGGCAGTCCCTGCTGACTGCAACGTATCTTTGAAGATATTCAAAAAGTTGTCAAAATACAAGGACCTTGAAATAGAAATCTCAAAAATGTGGCATATGGGAACATAAACCATCCCTGTTGTAGTTGGAGCGCTAGCATTGGTTGGAAAAGATTGCAGTAGACTAATTGAAGGGATTCCTGGAATTCCATGCCTCAAAGAGATACAAAATTTGTATCTATGTAATTTTTTTTTGTCAGTGGTAAGTGTCATGATGCCATTTCTAACCTTAGGTCCATGGGCGGGACCCGGAAAGAAATGTGTACACACCAAAAATCAAAGAAAATAAAAATAATAATAATAATATTGGTGTCAAACACTGATGCAGTCAATGGAAAATCTATTCTTGAGGCATGGTTTCATCAAGCCAATATACAAATAAATAACTTTTCAGACAATCCTCGCAAAATAACTGATGGACATTTTCTGGAAGTCTACAATATTTGTCTCAATTCCAATTCTCCCTAAACATTCAATTAAGTCTCTAGGCGATATTTTAAGCGCACCTATTATTACAGAAATTATTTCAACTTCTATATTTGCATAACTCCATCACCTTCCTCACCAGATTCTGATATATTTTTCAATATTTTCACTTACTTTGGAACAGTGAAATCAATAATTTAACACTTGCAACTCTCCTTATCTTTAACAATAAGTTCGGGTTTTTGTGCTTCAATAACATGATCGCATAATGAATTCTGACTCTTTCATTTTCTACTCCTGCTTCTGGCTGATTAATAATAATAATAATAATAATAATAATAATAATAATAATAATAATAAAGATACAGAAACAATAGCAAGATAAACGGCTTCATGGCCAAACTCTGCCGGTACCAAAGAAGCTGATGTAGACAAACCCCGTGCCCATCAGTGGCTATGTAGTGCAGGGTTAAAAGCTGAAACCCAAGGTTTTATTCTTGCTGCACACGACCAATGCTTGTTAACTAGAAATTATCAAGCACACATACTAAAATATTGTGTTAGCACAAAATTCAGATTCTGTGATAAATATTCAGAAACAATTGATCATCTTGTATCAGGTTGCACGGTATTAGCACCCGGCATGATAGAGTGGGCCAATATCTGCACTGGAAGATCTGCAATTTCTACAGGAAGGAAAATGAACGAAATTGGTATGAACACCACTAAGACCCGGTTACAGAGATAGTACTTGTTACAATTTTTTTCAGACTACACGATACACACAGAACAATCATAGCTCACCGCCCAAAATACTGTTATTAGAGACCGCAAACAAAAAAGTGCCCCCTTATTTATATGGCAATCCCTGTATACTGCAATGTACCTTTGAAGATCTCCAAAATCTATCAAAATACAAAGACCTTGAAATCGAAATCTCAAAAATGTTGCACATGCGAACATCAACAATCCCAGTTGTAGTTGGAAACCCTTGCATTGGCTGGAAAAGATTCCATTAGATGGGCTTTATCTATGTAAAATACGTCTCTCTCTCTCTCTCTCTCTCTCTCTGTTTTTAAATGGGCAGTGGTAAGTGTCATGATGCCATTTATAACCTTAGGTCCCTGGGCAGGACCCGGAAAGAAATATGTACACACCAAAAATCAAAGGAAAGAGAATAATAATGATAGTAATTATTATTGTCGTTTTTATTATTATTATTATTATTAATAATAATAATAATAATAATAATAATACCCATGGCTCATAAAACTTTGGTACAAATATTCACCCTTTTGTAGTTATTAGTTCTAGCATAAATAATCATGTCATTTTATTTATTTACTAGCTTAAGAGCCTCACATTGTGCGGACTTTTAAGCTAACTCATGCGGTTGGTTAATTGTGATTCTGGCTCAAAACTCAAGGGAACATCGTTAGAAAACACCAATGATAATTTTGAAGAAATAACTTTGAATTCCTCAATTCACCCCATGGAACATCAAAACCTCACTTTAACTCCGATTAGGGCTATTAGTCCAATTCCGGCCAAAAGAGCCGATTTGGGCCGAAAGTTTTCTATTGGCCGAAATTCCAATTCAGGCCGAAAATTGCCTTCTTCAAATCAGAAACTCCGTGGAACTTCAGTTGACTTGAGTTCTTTGAATCACAAACATTGCGGGACTTCAATACGTCACGTCAAGAAAACTCTCATTTTAGATCCAATTCCTTGACATTTTGAAGAAAGATAATTTATTTCCTTAATTCACAAAGGTTTGAGAGATATTTTAATCTGAATTTAAAACAATTTTTTAAAATTCACACAGTTTTTGTGCTACTTCATACGCAATATAAATTAAAACCTTTTAAAATCACTAATTTCTTTCAGTTATTTTAAAATTTGAATTTTTAACTCTTCTCTCTTCATCCGGACACAAATCCCAATGCTGTATGTTCAAGCACCAGATGAAGGGCAGATTTTCAATCTCGGGTTGATCCTGATTCCTAAAAGGTATTCTACGTCTATGGAGGACAAGTGTGGCCCGAGTTAGAAGATGTTCAGACACATGGACGGACAGGCAGAATTTTCCGTTTATTCATTTAGATCTGCAAAGTGCAATAATAATAATAATAATATAAAAATTAGAAAAGACCGCATGAAAAGAGACGATTTGGTTGGTTGAGATGAGACGATCATATATTAAACAAACCCAAGCTGTCCTGAAAAAAAAAATAAATAAAATGATAAATATGACTTGCTTTGCAAGTCGATCCACTGGTAACTATGCAAACAAGAAGGATTTCTTCCTACACACTGACAGGATATCTACAAACTAGAACCTATCTAAGAGAATAAAAAAAACATACAGTTCTCTGGGGCTTTCGGATCAAGACGAATCTCCCGATCCAAGACATAAGAAAATATCTAGTTATTATAAGCCAGGAGATGAAATTTACAAAAAGTTGATATCTTTATTCCATCGGATTACAGATTAAAAATGAAAGAAATGGGGAATCTGGACAAATATTTTGTTCTGACGAAGGAAGACATTGTAAAGCACACTGAGAGATGTGCCTGTCCTTGTTAGAACTTTGGTAATGGTTCTATGGAACCAAAAGAAAAACAAATCGACCACGTGGTATAAGGAAGGTTCAGAATCGAAACCATCACCGCCCCAGTCGTAAGAAACTCCAATAAAAGGGAGAAGAATAAAAAAATAACATTTCTAACTTGAACTAAAAACTTATATGAAATCTACTGTCGAATGGTCGGCGACTAAATCCGCATTCCCATTTATTGCGAGTGAGCTGAGTTGTTATCAACACTGTAGGATGAAACATGAAACCAGGCAAAGGGCGGAAGAATTCTCGACGTGCCAACGGCCAGCTAACTAGATGTTGTATACCAATAAAATCTCAGTAGTAAGACAGTGGGAAACCACTTTACTATCAATCCCAAGAACATTATTTGCGTTTTTATATGTGGGTGAAATAAAGACACTCTGTGAAACTCTTGCGACATTGGTAACATGGATGGTTCATATGAAAACCCTGTACAAGGATTGGAGAATTGAGGAGAGGGCTAAAAATGGTAAAAACGTTGATGTTAAAATATGACTATATTACTGAGATGAGGTATTATGTACACTATTTACATTATTCGGACTATTGTCCTCATCTTTGTCGCCATATTTTTCACAACGTTTCGGCCGTTGTACGCTCCAGCCTTCTTCAGGTGATTGGAATGTCGAACTGAAACCTTTATTTCGCTCACCGGGGTAGACTGTTCTAGTTTCACGTGCAATGTTTAATGGATGTCAGTTATCAGTTATCTCCTGTTAATTCCCCTCTCCAAGTTCTCCACTGCCTTAACCGGGTATTGAACACACACCCTTTGGGCCCTCAAGGACACATGGCACAGTGGATAAAGGCGTTATTTAGATCCAGTGACTGGACTCAAAGAGTGTGAGTTCAATACCTGGTTAAGGCAGTAGAGAACTTGGAGAGGGGAATTAACAGGAGATAATTGACAACTGACATTCATTAAACATGGCACGTGGAACTAGAACAGTCTACGTCAGTTAGCGAAATAAATGGTTCAGTTCGACATTCCAACCATCTGAAGGAGGCCGGAGCGTACAGCCGCCGAAACGTTGTAATATATATAGTGACAAAGATGAGGACAATGGTCCGAATAATGTAAATAGTGTTAAAATATGAATTGAAATATGAAACGAGGAAAAAAGTGAATTTTTTTTTCTGATAAACTTATAGCAAATAGAATTGTTATGAATCCTCAAAGCCGGAATGTAAGCAATCTGGAATGTCGTTTTGAAAAATGGGCCGAAAATTATTTGAGTCGTATTGTTGACAACAAAGACATTTATTTGACATCAGAAAAATATAAATAGTTTTAAACAGAAAATTTTGACATCGTAAAAATATTGTTGTCGGAGAATGTATTGTTTTGAATAACTGACCGTTTTGTTTGAAGGCCAGTGTAGTTCCTCCACAATTGGAGAAAATAATTAATTGATGTGAAAACGTAATTTTTGGCCAAGAAACAAACTGAGTTATTATTCGCAAAGCCAAAATGTAAACAATAAGATTTTGATCGGTCATATTGAAGGTCTACTTCAAAGGAAATATTTTGACATAATAAAAATAAAAATAATTTTTGAATAACCTCTCGCTTTGTTTTGAGGGTCGTTGTCTTTTCTCCAAGGTTGGAGAAAATAATTAATTCATAGGAATATTGATGAGTTCTGAGGTGCGAAGTCGGGCGAAATACATATAGACAGAGCGCTTAGTTGAAGCCATAATTTGGAGCCAAGAGTCAGCAAGAGATGCAGACGAGGCGAAACAGCAGCGGCAAAGGAGCTGCTGAACCCCATTTGTGTATTGTAATTCCATGTTATCTAGCCATCTTAATGGCCACCTATCTAGAAGGAAACAGAATAAAATAACATTGATAGATCGAGTTCCACAGCAATCATAATAGTCATCCTTTTAGGAGAAGGAAACTCTGATATAAAACCAACCTTTTTGACCTCATGAGAATGCCAAAAACTATAACTAAACGCGGGTTACCAAGGGACGCCACTCACGATGACACACAGGTTGAAAGATTTGCTACTGGGAAGGAAATGAGTAGTCAGCCACTTAACCTATCAACAGCAACTAAAAAATTAACTACAATGTCAAAAGTTAAAAAGTTCTTCAAATGGAAAATAAGAAAAATAAATGTCCAGTCAGGTTCAAACGAATTCAGGGGGAACTATTTAAGAAAGCAAAGCTTGATGTTGTCTGTATGCAAGAGTTGCATTGACTTAGTTGTGACTCCATTACGCATTTGGAATACAAGTTATTTTCGACTAGCCACTTAGAGAAAAAAGCCTCCGGGCTAAGTAACAGTCTAACTCTCTGCTTTCGGGCGGAGAGGAACCCGGACGAGGCTCCGCCGAAGGACAGAGTATCGTTCGGGGTGGTTGACTGCCCCTGAACCCGTTTATGCGGGTTCAAAGAGGGAATAATTTTGGCCGAGCCTACGGGCTCGGAAATCCCACGTTAAACCCGTCCTTGTGCCATATGTAACCGATGTAGTTTAACGTCTTGCCCAGGACGAGTGAATTTAGCATTCATCAATAAATTAGAGGCAAAATTGATGTTAGTAAATTTTGATCAAAACATAAAGGAATGTCATCATATCTTCATTAGAAGAAGCGCGTGAGACCATTTCATGAATATTTAGAAGGAAAACGATACGCCGATCAGACGACAGTCCTAAGTTAATGAAAAGAGACAAGAAAAAAACAAAGAAAAGAAAAGAAAATGGAAGAAGAGATACTAAACAATTAACAAAAATAAATAAATAAATAAAAAAATAAAATACTATTTAACACTCGGAGTAATTAACCTCCGGAAAATTAGAAATGAAATTAATGTAGCCAAAGTGCATAGACAATGTGGGGAAAAGCGAAAAATCACAATTATATGAGACAATCAAAACGGCCACAGAAGAAATTTCAACGCTGATCACGCTAAACTAAAGATCGCCATAGAAACAGAACATATAACAATATACAGGCGGTGTAGTGGTTAGCAAGCTTGTCTCGTTAGAACAATTAGGACTGAGTGCCCCATACTTTCGGCCTTGTGACAGATTTAAGCTACACTTAGAAAATAGCTTAGGAACATCTGGATGCAGTGTAATGGTTAGCAAGCTTGTCTCGCTAGAAGAATTACGACTGAGTCGTGAATTCGATCCTCACTGGGTGCACCCTACTTTCGGCCTTGTGCCACATCTAAGCTACGCTTGGAAAATCACGATACCAATATGGTCCGAAAGTTTTGTTACCCACAACGAAAAAGTAATGAGAACAATAGACGGACAAGTAATACAGTAATAACAGAGCACATGTACTGGTTTCAGTTTGACGCTGTCACACATCGATAAGGCCTGGATGAATATTATCATTTTCCTGCTTTGTTGATTGTTGCAAAGGCTCTCCGAATGGTGTCTTTCAATTGATGGGTCTTTCTGGTATCGTTCATGTGAAACTCTCTTCTTGATAATACTTCACAGAACGCTGAAATAGAAAATTATATCATGTAGGGGTGACACGACTTTCGGACCACACTGTACGTCTAATCATTAAAAAGTCCGTCTCCTAGAATAAGCAATAACGAACCTGCTGATAAAGAAATTAAGAACGCTATTAAAAAGTTTAAAAAAGAAAAGAAAAGAGTAATAAAGCATTAATTGTAATTGCGACTGAACTTTTGAAAATAGCTTACTTTCTCCGCAAATTCAATAACATGTTTCTCTATTTTAGGAAAGAAATCTGGAAACAGAAATGCATGACAAAACTGTGGGATTTATTACGCATGAATGCATCAGTCAGTTTATCAAAGACATGATGTGGCTTCCCTCTGTCTTTTCTACAAATATTTTTATGGCAACTGCTCAAACGAGGTATTTTCACTATTGCCCCAACTGCCCGAGTTTAAGCGTGCTGCTAGGTGGGCATCTCAGTCCTACTCTTTTGCTGTCGAAACAGTTAAATGAAACCGCCACTTCTATTTCAACAGCTTCTACTCTCGACCGCCCTCCCAACAATGGAACTCACTTTCTCTTACTTGCTTCATAATAATCTTCAAATGTTTAAATGTAATGTCAATCGGCAACTTCTAATGCCTTGATCTCCGTCCTTCTCTTTATACTTTACTCAAACGCTACTATTTTCTCTTATTTCACTCTCTTTAACCTCTTGCGTGCTGCTGGAACATCCCGCCTTGATTGGGGTGAAATGCTTAAAAAAAAAGTAAGATTAAATAGGTTCACCTATCGTCTTTGTTTTTACTCCTTCTCAGTCTTTTAAACAGGAGTAGAGATTTATCACTTGTTAACTGTTTAGGGTTGTATTTCCGGTTCTTTCTAAAGTCTACTTCCGTTCTATAGTCCAAACGCTTGTCCTTTTCTACGCTAATATAACTCCACACAGTAACCATTTCCGTTGAGTTGCTCCTGGGTCTTCTATTAGGAGAAGATTAATAACAAAACAAAAGAAAATTACGATCTCTTGATTTAAACTCTATGGAACTTTGTTAAGAGGGAGCCCAACTACAATATCAGGGACTCGCTGAAACCTGTTATTGTGGGTGTCATTGACAACATGAATTAAGATGACTTAATCAACGCATCTAACAGTCTTAGAAACCACATTAAAGTGGCAATCGAAGCTGATAGCGGTTATATTCAATCGATTTACGTTTTGTGTCTTTATGTAAGGACACGTGCACTAAATCTTGCAAAAAATAAGGTATTGTTTTCTATGTTAAATAATATTATTGGCTCAAATTAAAATTTGTTCTCAAATATTTGATACCCCCTTGACATATAAAACCAGACGTTGTACTAGAGAATGTTGATTGGTTCGTTTTCTACGGTTTATCAACCGTTTTAAGTTTATTTAAAGCCAGAAAATATTTTTAGATTTTATGAATCATTTTCTGATTGGTTTGACTTGGTTTAATTTACGGCATATCAACCTCAATGGGGTATTTAATGCCGACAAAATTTTTATTGTTGGTAATATATTTTTTTTCAAAAATGTATTCCTGGTAATAATGTATTGTTTGTAATAATATTTTCGTCAAAAATTCATTGCTGGTAATAATTTTTGACAAAAATGTATTGTTGGTATTGAAACCTATTTTTGCATTTTCATAATGTTTTGACCACAGTGTGGGGGTTAACTATTTTCCCATAACTGGGACCCTAACAGGTGCTACTACCTCAGGTCATGGTGGACCTGGGAACACCAGCAAGGTGGTTCCAAGCTCCTCAAAACCTCTTGATCCAAGGCCTTGCTGTCAGACGTAGTTTATCGTCTTACCCAGGACGCCATTTTTTGAGATAATGATTTAGTGATACAAATCTTACTGTTCAACTCATAGATTGGGGGGTAGAATAGGTGGATTCATACCTTCCACAAAGGTATTTGGGCGTAGGTGAATTGAAAATCAGCTTTCCGATTAACAAATCCGAGTCATTATCCATTACACCACCCGCACATCCAAGCTTACAGCAGCTGGTATTCCCAAGCGGTCACCCATCTAGGTACTCACCAGGCTCGACGTTGCTTAAATTCGGTGATCGTAGAGAAGCATGTGTTTCAACGTTATATGTTCGTTCCAAAATTCTAACGCATCATCTTGATCAACTTGACAGGTTTAAGAATCCTTTATCCGAATTTCTTGGAATTGGAAATGGTTCGATTTTAGATTTTTTTTGACTTTGGAATACAGCCTATTTAATTTATATATAGAATTTATAAAATGTCTATATTTCTGAGATGATCTGTTATGTACACTATTTACATTATTCGGACTATTGCCCTCATCTTTGTCGCTATATTTATTACAACGTTTCGGTCGTTGTACGCTCCGGTCTTCTTCAGGTGGTTGGAATGTTCTCAAGGACACATGGCACAGTGGATAAAGGCGTTAGTTAGATCCAGCGACAGAACCCAAAGAGTGTGAGTTCAATGCCCGGTTAAGGCAGTGGAGAACTTGGAAAAGGGAATTAACAGGATTTAACTGATATCCATAAGACATGGCACGTGGAACTAGAACAGTCTACCCCAGTGATCAAAATAAACGGTTCAGTTCGACATTCCAACCACCTGAAGAAGGCCGGATCATACAACGGCAGAAGCGTTGTAATAAATATGACAACAAACATGAGGAAAATTGTCCGAATAATGTAATTAGTGTAGCATTTATAAAATGGGACAACTTGGGAATGGAACCCAAGCATAAACACAGTATCACTTTACATTTCATAACACAGCTTATACATAAACCCTGAAGGTAGTTTTATATAAATAACATATACCCTGAAAGTAGCTTTATATAAAATTTAATAAATTTTGTGTCCATACAGATCCAGGTAATGACGCTAGTCATCTAATGCTCACACGGATTTTTAAGTGGTGAAATTAAGTTTTCTTGTAAAAATAATGGTTTGTACTTTCTGTACGTGTACAAAAAATACGATCACTACATACAAAAAATATATAAATGCAGGACTTTTTTACATTTTAAATAATATCTTTACTGAGCACGAAACACGTGGTAAGTAATCCACGAACGAAAGTTTTGCTGTGACGGTCACTAACAAAAAAGAAATAAAATAAAATAAAAAAATAATAATAATAATCTGGTGCCGAGGTAGGCTACGTACCTGGGCTGGAGAAACCCTACCCAGGGTAGATGAGGCCACTTACAAAAGTTACACATCAGCTAGGAACCTACCCAGTGCTTTTCGAAATTTTCTATTTGTGTCAAGTCATGTCAACATCTGAAAAACTTTCGTATTTTGAAATTTCAGTTAAAGGATACTCAACTTGTAATGGTGAAAAACAAAATGAGAGTTGATGTGTTATATAGTGAATTTTAAAACTGGAGAAAAAGAGTTAATTACTCTCAATTCCCTGCCAGAGAACAAAAGAGAATAAAGGAGACAGTGGTACCCATTATTATCGGGGCACTTGGAACAGTAACAAAAATATATACAGTAAGGCTTTAAAAAATGGAAAATGGAGGAAAATGTGAAATCATCAAGTGTTAGTAAAATATCAAGGTGCTTCTTTTCTACAACTTCTGCGGGCCATAAAGTAGTAAGATCTATTTATTAACCATGCTAAGTCTGGCTTAAGACAATAATTATTACGCACTCAGTAAGGATCAAATCATTATACAGTTTGCGAGATTATTTTACTAAGTATTCTAACACTACGAGACAACCAGATTATCTCAATTTCATACTGACATTTTTACTTTATCAACCATCGTGGCCTGACAATGACGAGACGTTCGTTTTAAAATTATTGTTAAACGTGACAGTGTAATTTGAAGGCAACTCGCCCATATATTGTTTGTGTTTGCTGAGGAGGTGTTGAAGGATAGATACGACTTAGTGTCACTTTATCTTGATTCAAAAGTTGGCAGTTTGAAAACCCAGCGAAGAAATAATAATAATAATAATAATAATAATAATAATAATAATAATAATAATGATCGGATCAAAGTGATTAATTTTGATTAGTTTTCGACAGAATATCGTGACAAAAACGAGTGAAGGAAAGGCATTTAATTCACTGTCCAAGTGTATCAGTCACGGTGGATTTAAAATGAAGAAAAATGGAAGTAGCAAAAAAAAAAAATAAATAAATAAATAAAAAATAAATAAATAAATAAATAAAAAGTTGAATTGCTAATAAAATAAAGGAATGATCTTAAAAATGGCAAGAAAGAAACAGAAAAAAAACTGCGGAGAGAACAAAAAGAAGAAAAGAAATGAAAGAAAGAGAATAAAGAAGGAAGTGAGAAAAGGAAAGAAAATAGTAAGAAGAAGAAAGAGACAGAAAGGAAGAGGAGGAGGAATGAGGAAAGAAAGTGAAGAAGAAGAAGAAGAAGAAGAAGAAGAAGAAGAAGAAGAAGAAGAAGAAGAAGAAGAAGAAGAAAATAAGTGAAAGTATGTGAACGAAAAGGGAAAGGAAGAATATGGAAGTGATTAAGGAAAAGTGAAGAAAAAGAAAGAATATGAAGAAGCAAGATTAAGAGAAGAAATAAAAGATGAAAAACGAAATAAGAAGAGGGGGAGAAGGTGATTCGAAAAGAGAAGAGCATAACAAAAAACAAATTGAATTAAAAAAAAAAAGAGAAAAATACGAAAAAAAAAAAGAGAAGCACCAGAAAAGGCAAGAGTAAGTGAAGGCAGAAGAAAAAATGAAAAGAGGAAGGAGAATTGTGAAAAGGGAGAGAGAAAAAGAAAAGGCAATAGTAAAGAAAGGAGGGAAGAAAACATACAAAAAATGGAAAGAAAGGTGAAAATGAAGAAATGAAGGGAGAAGAGAAAAAGGAACACGAATTAAGAAATTAGTTACAGAATTTTTTTGACTGAATTTTATCAATGTTGAAAATGCGAGGAAGAGCTTCTTTTCTGCTACTTCTTCTTAAAGTAATAAAATCTATTTATTAACCATGCTAAGTCTGGCTCAAGGCAATAATCGTTACTCACTCGGTGAGGATCAAATCATTATACAGTTTACGAGATTATTTCACTATGAGACAACCAGATTATCCCAACTTTATACTGATATCTGCTTTATTTTATCAACGATCGTGGCATGACAGTGACGAGCCGTTTGTTTTAAAAATATTGTTAAACGAGACAGCCCACATTAGTTGTGACTTGAAGGCAACTGTTACACCTGCATAAAGCCCCAAGATATGTAAAAGATTCTTAAAACCAGAAGTTCAATTAAAAATCATAAGAATTATTTTGAGAGCAAGGGTCCTTTGAAGGAAAGGAAGATTATAGCGAGATATTATTAAAGGTATAAAATGAAACCATGGCTATAAAAAGAGGCATTTTTAAAAAAATCATGAAATTGCCCAGAAAGAAAGAAAATTCAATTACCGTAAATGGTAATACGAAAAAAAGGAAGAAAGAAAGAAAGGCAGAAAGAAAGACAGGAGAAAGGAAAGGAAGGAAGGAATAGACAAAGAAAGAAAGAAAAAAGAATGTAAGAAAGAAAGAATGGAATGAACAAAAAAGAAAGAAATGAAGAGAGAAAAAACGAAAGAAGAAAAGGAAAAAGCAAGCAAGGAAGAAAGGAAGGGAGAAATAAAAACAGAAAGAGAGAAAGGAAGAAGGAAAGAAAGAAAGGACGTCAGAAAGAAAGAACGAAAAAAATAAAGTAAGGAATAAAGAAAAGAAGTAGAAAGAAAGAAAGAACGAAAGAGAGCAAGAAAAAAAAATGAAGAAAGGAAGGAAGAAAGAAAGAACGAAAAAAATAAGTAGTAGAAAGAAAGAAAGAGAGCAAGAAAGAAAAAAATGAAGAAAGGAAGGAAGAAAGAAAGAAACGAAGGAAGAAAGAAAGCAAGAAAGAAAGGAAAAAATAAAGAAAGCATGGAAGGAAGAAGTGAATAAAGAAAGGAATGAAAAAAAGGAAGAAAGGAAGGAAAGAAAGAAGACGAAAGAAGGAAAGATAGGAAGGAAGAAAGAAGAAAGGAAGGAAGAAAGAAGAAAGGAAGGAAGAAAGAAAGAATGAAAAACGATTGACCGCTTTCCCCTCCTCTCTCATCAAAGCTCAATCGAGGAAAGAAAATACTGTACGTAGTGACTAAATCAAAAGAACAGAGGAAATGAGAATAAGAAGAAATACACATTTATTCATGAAATCAGGAGAGAAGGGAAATATCACGAACATGCATCGGAGGCTTTTAATACAATACGGCGACAGTGCACTACCACGTATGGGTGCATGAAGGGATTGAGATGTTTAAAAGGGGCCAGATATGGGCAATGCAAGAAGAAGGATCACGGTTCTTCGTTCCTCCTTAGTGCACACTGTTAGCGGAACGAGCATGTTTACACTGTAACAGCATCAAGAAAACTGACTCGATCAAGCTCAAATCAAAATAGTACCAACTGTGTGCACACATGATCAGAAGACAGAGAGAAAAACTTAAAGATATATTAAGGCGAAATCGTAGGTTGTCTAAAGAAAAAATTAAGTTGGGACTACTCAGTGGACAAGAGGGGTGAACATGCTTTCAATCAATGTCAACTTAGAAGTAGCACCATTGCCTTTCCCACAAGGGGAAAGGTGGTTCGGACATTCAAAGAAACTAGTAGTATCTTGGGCAAACCACATTCTGGACAGCATGCCTTATCATGTTGAGGGATCAGTTAATGCTGTAATTTGAAAGGTTACGTGAAGGCCTACCCGGGTGGTTCTAATAGGATGGAACCTCTGTTCATTATTTCATGTTGGTAAGTGTCTGCCTTTAACTGGGTTGGGAGACGTGTCCGAGTGGAATGGGCTCCTCGCCCACCAGATATTAGTCTTCTTAATTTCTTTTTCTAGGTTATACTGAAGGAGAAATTGTACACAATAAAAATCAGATGTCTGAATCATCATAAGGAACCCATCATGAATGAATCTGGTCAAATTAACAGAATCGTGGATTTATTGCACCGAGTTTATGTGAAACTCATTAAGCGCATCAGACTTTGCATTACTAACTGTGGAAACCATGTTGAATAAAATTATTGAAAATGTGCATTTTCGCACATATAACAAGCGGCCAGCCTATAAAATCATACTTATTATAAAACCCAGGTTGTGTATGTGTGTGTCTGTACGTTTATATATTGGATCGGATTTCAACCGATTTCAACAAAACTTCACAGGACTACGTAAAATTACCTTGCAGTGGTTCTGACAGCGCCAAAAATTGGAAAAACACAATTGTTTTTGCACGAAATCAATTTGAAAACACGATTTAAGAGGCATCGCGAAAATGAAAAGGGGACAACTCATATCGAGTTATACTTATTATAAAACCCAGGTTGTTTGTGTGTGTTTGTGTGTTCGTTTATATATGGGATCGGATTTCCTACATTTTTCAACCGATTTCAACAAAATTTCACTTTTTTGGCAGGTAGTGCTTTTTATTGTCTTGCACACTTTTTCTTTATTTTTACATTTAGAATGCTTTAAAAATTCCATTTACAAGACAATTGTTTATGATAAAATTCTATTCAATTGGTAGACTCATAACGATTGAAAACAATGATTTTGTTTGAGGTTTGGTTTGACCAATTCGTAAAAAAAAACCAACAAAAAAACAAAACAAAAAAACTAATTAAGACATGCGTGTCCGTCAACCTTAAACAATAATGTTTGTCAATTTTATTTTTCAGTCTTTATGATGGTCGATACTTAATCTATCTCTTACTGTTACATCCCCGGGCAACGCCGGGCTCTACTGCTAGTAACATATACAGGTTGGCAATAAAGTCACTATACAGTTACTTACAATAACAATTAAGACAAAGTAATTAATCTAAAGTTCAGAAATTCAAATGATCTGGTTAGTACTGGTTAATTCTGGTTAATAACAATAAAATGCTATGGGAAACAACAGTAAATTAGTTACCGATACGATTCGAACTGCAAGCTACCTGCTTCATTGCTTTTTATTATAAGTAATTGTATAGTGACTTCATTGCCACTCTGTATATATTTATGCAACAAACAGATCACATTGAGACCCATTGTATACAGATTGCGATGGATAAATTGTCGTCTATCATACGCAAAAATGAAAATAACTCTAATATTTCATCTTAACAGATATATTTGCCAAAATTACACAAAAATATCTTAAAATACTAAATTGTAAATTTATTTAATATAATCACCATTGGCTTCAACTATGACCCCCAAACGGCTTCGGAATCTTGTGCAACTCTTCTGGATTTTCCTCTTGTTTAAGTTGGTGGAAGCTGCCATAATCCTTGTCTGCAGTTCATCTTCTGTGTTACAAGGAGTTTTTTTTCAGTCTCTCGCCCAACTGTGCCCCACACATAATAATCAAGGGGGTTACAGTTTGCGGTGTTAGGCAGCCAGATGTAAGGGGTTATGTGGTCGCAGAAATTGTCTGACAGCTATGACTGTGTTCTCCTGCTTGTGTGTCATAGTGCAGAGTCTTATTGACTGACATAGGGTCTCCTATCAGTCACCCTCTTGATCCAGGTCAGCACTATTTCCTCAAAACACTTGATATAGGCATCCGTGTTGACTCTGAGGCCCTCGGCAAAACATTTGGGAGTTCTTTTCTTAGAACGTTCAGAATTAATTTTCCAAGCTGCCGTATCTTCGTAATCACCATTAGACTCATCCAACTCTTTCTGAATCCTCTGCACTGTCCTCAGATTGACACCCAAACACTCTGAAATGTTCGTATTCGTGCTTCCGGCGCGAATGCCAAAAAGTACAGCATGCTGTTTCGAAATTTCTTTCGGAGTGAATTGCGTCATGGTGACCATTTTTCTCAAAGACGGTGCCCAACTGACCCTCCTATACTATGCAGTCGACAAAATCAAAAACGAAAACTCGCATGAGCGAAATTAAAAATATAAAATAGCCACAATTTACCCATCGAACCCTGTAGATGTGTTAACATATTATTAACATATGTGCATCACCAAGTATTTAATTTCCTAAATAGAAATCGGACGAGAACGGAACGAAAACCGGTCAGCTGTTTCTAATATTTTTTTCGTATTGCTTTTTATGTTGGCTATATTTTCTTTATTTTTGTCCAATTCCATCATCTTTTTTTTTTTTTTTAAAATATGGCTGTTTTTATAACAATGATTAAATTAGGAAGAATTTGGAAAAAGAAGAATTAAAAATGAAGAGGAGACTTGGAACAAAAGAAATGTGAATCTACAGAAGGATACTGAGAATATTATGGGC
The DNA here is from genome assembly GCA_903632075.3 of Acanthosepion pharaonis. Taxonomy (NCBI): domain Eukaryota; kingdom Metazoa; phylum Mollusca; class Cephalopoda; order Sepiida; family Sepiidae; genus Acanthosepion; species Acanthosepion pharaonis. The sequence goes on from CAHIKZ030000802.1 coordinate 975,595, forward strand.
AGAACTCTGTAAGTTTTAAGGGAATAAGGAAACGATTTACTTAGAATAAAAAAAGAGCAAGTTGAAATTTCTCGGACATAATGAGGAAAGGTTTGGAGAAATTTACACTCGCAGAACATATTTGGTTTGGTTTGGTTTGTTTTACGGCTTATCAACCTCAAAGGGTCATTTAATGTCGACAACTTTTTTTTCCTGGTAATATTTTTGTTTTGTCAAAAATCTATTTCTGGTAATATTTTTTTTTAAATTGCATAGCTGGTAATATTATTTTTAAAAACGTATTGCTGCTGGCAATATTTTTTTTCAAAACCGTATTGCCGGGACGCGGATGTAGTTTATCGCCATACCTAGGACGCAGATGTAGTCTCAGTTTCGGGGTTAACTATTTGCTGGGACCCTAACAGGTGCTACTACACCGGGTAAGGGTGCACCTGAGAACACCAGCAATTAAGAGGTAGTTCCACGCTCCTCAAAACCTCCTGATCAGAGGCCTTGCTGTTGGACGTCTTACCCAGGACGTGGATGCAGTTTATCGTCATACCCAGGGAGGGAGAACATATTTGAAAATAAGCAAAGTCAGGAGAAAGCGGAGAGTCACCTACCTAATAAGATTGTGTAAATGGATGGAAAAACATGAACAGGTACATGTTTTTCTGTGTTTTTAAAATTGTGTTCACTTTCTAAAAGGCCCAGGAGTCACTCATAGTAGAGAGTTACAGAGTAAGAGGCACAGTTTATTGGGATATGCGGGAACGATATCGTTTAACCCGAGACTTGAACAGGTTAAGATTACTGTGATCCAGGAAGCATCCTCTTGGGAGTCGATTTCACAAAGCAGCGGTTCGTGGGAAGAAACTGTTCGAGTGGAACTTACATCCCACCAATGGAATAGGAAGGGAATGTGGGTGGTTCACAAAAATGGGCGTGGCATGGTGGGTCCTAGCGGTGAAAGTTAGAACTAGTGGAACTAAGGAATATGGTTGGTCTGAACACTTTCCATGGAAATAGCAAAAAAGCAATGAGAGATTTGCGACGTTTCGTCTGTGGGGAAAGGGATTGTAGGGTGTAAAATAATTCATCACCCACAAGGATGCGGAGATTCTTTAAGACTCTGTCGAAACTGGAAAATGATGACTGGGCAGGTCCTGCCCATATATTGGAGCAGTGCTTCGTTTTTGGTCTGGTCACGCGCTTGTAAAGGATAAAGTGGATAAAAGGATTGATTCATTTTTAACGGCTTATCAACCTTTTGCGGGTTATTTAATCTTGGATCGTACGGGAACCGGTGTTTCAACATTTTGTGGCCTGTTAGCTTCAGGGTAGCAGGATGTGTCATGCACTTACGGTTGCTATGCCAGGGAACAGACAATTTTTTCCTTTATCTTTAACAATGGATCGTAAGTATGAGTTCCAGCTGAGGTCTGAGTTGAACTTAAATCCCAAGAGGCGCTCAACGATAGGTGAAAATTCAAGGTCCGCTTTCTGAGTATAGCAATAGAATGAAATATTGCTATTTGAGTGTTACAAAGGATAGAAAGTTGTGGAGAGCAATAGTAACTCACTTCCTAAATGGAACCGGCACATAGGGGAAGAATATAAAAAAAATACATTAGCTTGAACGGATTAAAGGTGTAGGAAGATTTTGAGCAGAGTACGAACAGAAGAAAGACAAGAATCATTTACACCGGTAGCATCAAAATCGTCCTTTTCTTTCACGTTTCATTTTTCGATGCCATTTTTCATCTGGGAAGAGAACGAAGGGTCGCCATTTTTATGGGAAGACTTCAGATTTATAACGCAGAAAACAAGACAAATGGCCGCTGTACCCTGCTCCGCCCATCTTCCAGCTATTAGCCAGATGATAAAGTGTCATGCGAGATATCGTTTAAGTCACGCGAGAAATCCCGAGATATAGCTGTTCTCTTTCGATTTTCATTTCTATTGATAAAAGGCCGTAGCCATGCCATCCGTTAATAGGTGGCAAGTCACGAGGGGATTTCAGAGTTCAAAGCCCTTATTCTATGTGTTTGGAGTTTTACAAGTACGAGAAAAATCTGTTTTGTCGTTAACCGTATTTGTTCTTCATTAGCGTGTCGCTTCTCAGGGAATATGTGATTATTTAATATTCACTACTGGGCATAAAAAAAGAGAAAATCATTTGGACACATTAAAAGGCGGCACTGATTGTTGAAAAAGGGTTTCATTTCCATTCAATAAAATCAGCTTTTTAGATGGTTGGTTGATTATGTTTAGCGGCATATCAACCTCTATGAGTTATTTAATACAAAAATCTATATATTTCGAACATAATTTTATGGCTTCAACTAAATATATTCCATAAATAGTCAGTTATGTGTCATGCGTGATACACGCTTAGGCAATCATGTATCTTTCGATACATGACTGACGAGGCAATTTTTTTTTTTCGCAGTAGGTTGCAATTTCTTTCTGCGGTAGACCAGTTGCCATCCAAGGCTATAGAACCCGGTCTGTCCTGATATTTACCCATAGCTGTGGGGGAGGAGAAGAGGATTTATACCTTTCGCAAGGATATTATCATGTAAGTGAATATAATTGATCCGACTGGAATTCGAACTCGGCTGTCTGATTCCTCAATCCGAGTCCCTATCCATTACTCCACCGTTTTGGTAATTTTGATATAAATAGGTATTATAGGTAATTTTGATAGAAATATTTATAGTTGGTAATTTTTTTTTTTTTATATAAAATGTATTTTTATACTTTTATTGCGTTTTGTTTTTGTTTGGGGGGTTCACTATTTGCCCATAGCTGGGACCCTAACAGGTGCTACCACTACGGGTTAGAATTGATCTGGAAACAACAACAAAGAAGGGCTGCCCCTAAGCTCCTCAAAACCTCAATTCTCTTGATCAAATGCCTTGATGTAGTTTGTCCTCGTGCCCAGGTCTAAGATTTTTAAATAACTCGCCTAAAAACTAAAAAAGGCGGCTATTATGTTTGATATAATATTCTGGCCTCGTTAAGATTTTTTACAGGATTTCGCCTAATGATGGCAAATAAATAAGTAATAAGCCAAACTGTATAATTCTCCAAACTTTAACTTCTTTTATTTTCTGATTCCCTTTAGGATGTGACTGATCATGACTCTCCTCAATTTCCTTTCCTTCGTATTTCTAAGCGATATATATCCCTTACTATTCATCTGAGGAATGTGGCCATGTGTTCCTGCTATTTACCTTGAATTCATTTATAAAATCCAAAGAAGAATTGGCAATAGGGTCTAGTGATCTCGTGAATCGGCGTCGGTCACTTTCCCACCCCCGTATAGTTGCCCCCCCTGTGTATTTTCAGTAAATACTTTCATGGTAATTGTAATAAGCTCTTCGCTATGGGACGTAGACTTTTGAATTTAAGCAGAGTACTAAACTGCCGTTAAGATCACATCAATGTCCAATTGTGCTGGACAGTAGTAACCGTAAATAATATGCTAACAGATTCTTTTCTCGCACTTCTCACTGGTGGAGATCTCTTCCGGCTTCATGCTTTCCAGTCAACTTTAATCTTTAAAAATGTAAATGCAATGTCAATCGTTATCTACTGTGATCCTGATTACTCTTCCTTTGTTTGGGCTCATTAGTAATATTTTTGTTTCTAATTCTTCCACGCCCAGTAACCCCTTGTGTCTTAGTGGCTTTATTGCCTTGCATGAGATGAAATCGACTAAAACAATGCATTATTTTTCTGATAGGACACGCCACATAAAGAAACGGAATGCCAAATTTTGCTAAACCAAGTTTTCTGTCCACTATTCAAAATTTCTCCTTAAATTATCAGTTTCTTTCTATTAGACGAAATAGTGAGTCCCTTTTATGAAACTGTGTAAATATACGATCGTGAACCTTAATTAATTTTTCACTGACTGAACAGCTTCACATCATAATATGTTTCGATTCCCATCTCGTCACTGTGAGCGGAAATAGGAAAGACCCGTTTTACGTCCAACGAATAAATTGGTAATATATCACCACGTTTAGAAAAGAAAGCACGAATCCAAATTTCGCTATGCCTCGTTCTTTATTCAAGATGAGTAAGTAACACCTGGTAAAGCTTCGATGCCACTTTTGGCTTTTCTCACGACACATTAGCGGAGCGGATCTTCCCTTCGGTCAGCGAGAACGACGACTGCCCATCTGCTCATACCCGACTGCGACTACATACATCTTAGCTAAAGGCTTGTGTCTCGCCTTTAACTGCCGACTATCGCCCTTTTGCCCATTTATAATTCAGTACAGACTGCTTGTCAGTGGCCCATACTAGAAAGCAGTCTGTTTCAATCGGTCCACGATCGGAATTTCCTACTTTCCGACTGAGTAGCACTTAATCTCAAATGCTATTTATTTATTTCCTTTTACGTTATTTATGTTTGCCTTTAATATCTCACCGCTTGATTCTACAGATGCTTGGCGTAAAATACCAGTCACTTGAGACCCATATAAAATCCTTTACATCCCACTTGAGTATGTACATATCGCAAGCCAATCATAAAAAGACCCGTGTCACAATGATTTCAATCTAACCTGCGGTATAGTCAGTGGACATCAATAAATGAAAAACAAAAATCTTGTCTATATATATTGGGATAGAATACATCGTTATCTATATTTTTTTGCATGCAGACTAATGTCTACATCTTTGATGTTATTATCGAAATGTTTCGGTCGTTGTGCTCTCCGGCCTTCTTTAGGTGTCTGAATCTCAGGGAATTACAAACGTGGCCCTTACGGAAGTAGGTTGTTCTCGTTCCGCTTTCCATCTCTACGAGAGGTAACTCGTTTTGATCTTATTTAGTACTACCCAGTTATTGCCCACCCTGTTTTCATGAGTCCGTGTCTCTACTACCCGGTTCAGGGATTGAAATATTTCACCAAATTGACGAAACAACGCTTAAATCCAGTAAGACTCCTGAAGATGGCTGAAGAGCACGACGGTCGAGACGTGATAATAAAAATCAAAGATGGCGATATTAGTCAGAAATAATGACATTATCATCGTTAGTCCTATGACCAAGTGTGGTCGTAGGGTCATTGCGCAGCTGAACATCCGACCATATATCTGGGTCGAAAGTCAGAGAGGTATTCATTCATTTGTAGCGTGTCTTGTGTAAGTAAACGTGGTGGTGGTGGTGGGGGGGCACATCACTCTCCAGGTCAGAACACAGTCGATGCACCCCAACTTGAAGTCTCGCCTTGGTCACGGACACGTGGTCGTTGATGCCATCGGAGCGGGTGGGGGTCGCGCTGGCCGTTGACTTCAGTGTTGGAAACACTGCACCAAGCTATGCGTGTCACCATCGCACTGGCAACAAGCACATCTATGTAAACCAGTATACTGCACTGTACTAGAGGATTTTTGACCCTACAAGAATACTCCCAGTCAGTTGCGTGTCTATCGATCCTCTTTACCAGAAAAACCTTCCAGGGGAAACAGTTGAGACGCCGATGACCCTACCAGGCGGCAATTGGTATTGGTACCAGTATAGTTGCATCAACTAAATAATGCAAATAACGATGAATCTTCATCCCAAAAATTCAGACAGGCAGACGACGTTTTGTCTTAAAATACAATCGTGTTTATTGTTTCTTTATTTTACTTCAGCCTAGTAGTAGGCATATGTTTATCTCGCGAGATGAAGGTAGTCTGGTCTGGTCTGGTCAAAAGTCAGTCCATTGTTGGTAAGACTGAGGTGACCTCTCCCGAGCACAGGCCTGCGCGATGGTATAAGAAGACCGTGCGCTGCACAGGCTGCTGGGTCTTTCTTCTCTGCCCTAATAACAAGAACTAAAGGAATACAGGGCATTACAATTGATAACGGCTTGACCGCAGGAGTTGCCACAAAGTAGTCAGTATTGACAGACAACCGTCTTCAGGGTTCCCCTCCTGGTTTTCTGTCTGGATTTACTTCCATAATCTTTTCCGTGTTTGGACATGCCCGCAAGGTAGCAGAAGTTTCAAATCAGGGATTTCCTTACCCTAGATATTTCTCGGCTGTCGAGTTCCATCTACCCGAATCAGCTGGTTATGAGGCGCCAATTTTCCACCTACGCCTATTCTCCGGAATAGAGTTGTGTTTATTTATCAGAGGCTATTTGAGACGCATGCCACGGAAGCTTTTTATAGACAGTAGGAGCTTGCACACACTATCACCCACGGCCATGGCAACTTTTGGGAGATATATTTGTTTGTTTAACGGCATATCAGCTCCTTATGTGTCATTTAATGCCGAGATTTTATTTTCTTGGGAGTGTTAGTAATTTTTTAAAGAAAAAATGTATTGCTGGTAATATTTTAAAAAAATGTATTGCTGGTAATATTTTTTTTTTTAAATGTATTGCTGATAATATTTTTTTTTAAAATGTATTGCTGGTAATATTTTGTAAATGTATTGATGGTAATATTTAAAAAAATGTATTGCTGGCAATATTTTTTAAAATGTATTGCTGGTAATATTTCTTTTTTTAAAAGTATTGCTGGTAATATTTTTAAATGTATTGTTTGTAATATTTTAAAAGTATTGCTGGTAATATTTTTTAAATGTATTGTTTGTAATATTTTTAAATGTATTGCTGGTAATATTATCAAATGTATTGTTTGTAATATTTTAAAAAGTATAGCTGGTAATATTTATTAAATGTATTGTTTGTAATATTTTTAAATGTATTGCTGGTAATATTATTAAATGTATTGTTTGTAATATTTTAAATGTATGGCTGGTAATATTTACTAAATGTATTGTTTGTAATATTTTTAAATGTATTGTTGGTAATATTGTTAAATGTATTGTTTGTAATATTTTTAAATGTATTGCTGGTAATATTATTAAATGTATTGTTTGTAATATTTTAAAAAGTATAGCTGGTAATATTTATTAAATGTATTTTTTGTAATATTTTTAAATGTATTGCTGGTAATATTGTTAAATGTATTGTTTGTAATATTTTTAAATTTATTGCTGGTAATATTTCTCTTTTAAAAAATATTGCTGGTAATATTTTTATGAATGTATTGCTGGTAATATTTTTTAAATGTATGCTTGGTTAGATTTTTGAAATGTGTTGCTGGTAATATTTGTTTTTAAAAGTATTGCTGATTATATTTTTATATGTATTGCTGGTAATACTTTTTTCCAAAAATATTTTGATGGTTTATTTTTTTTTCTTTTTAAAAAATGTATTGCGGGTATTTTTTTTCTTTTTAAAAAATGTATTGCGGGTATTTTTTTTACACTAAAAATGAATTAACCTTTTATTTTACTATAAAAATTATATTTTTATACTTTCATAGTGTTTTGACACCAATTTGGGTGTTAACTATTTGCCAATAGGTTTGAGTCTAAAAGGGGCTACCACCTCGCGTCAAGGTGGACCTGCGATCCACACCAATTAAAAGCTGATAAACCTCCCAATCAGAAGTCTTGCTGCCGGACGTAGTTTATCGTCATATCCAAGAAGAATGGAACATATATAATTTACGAGTATAAACATTATATGTCAAAAAAGTGTATACAAGTATGAAGATATGAAAAAGTCTACAAAAATTGTAAGTCATTGTACAAACATCGCATGTCTTGAGAAAAATCCAAGTTAAACTTGACGTAATTATTAGAAATAGTTAACAATGATTTAATAAACAAAAGTTAATTAGAGAAAAATATAAGGTGTTTACATCTGTCTATGGCTAAAAGCCTAAATAAACATTATTTCAAGAAGGTGATCTGTAATATTTGAAAGGATTTTAACACCAGTTGATTTATTCGATCGCGAACTCCCAGGCATTAAATAATAAATAAATAACTACATTAAAGGAAAACGGAAGAAATAAATACATATCCAAAAACAAAATTAAAAGGGACGAAAAAATAAGTGCCAGAAAAAGAGGGAATCGGATGTGCTTAAAAACTGGCGGGCAGAGATTTTCAGCGCAAACGGATTTCTCTAAAAGGCTAACACCAGCGAACTTCATTTCAATTAGGCAACAAACAGCCAATAGAATTTTCCTAAAAATAAGTTATTATTAGAGACAAGTTGTCGACTGCGACTACAAAAATAGCGCACATGCGCAGAGAATGCGGAAAAAGGGATGCGAGAAGAGAAATAGTGCCTGAAGGCGTACGATTTCCCACTTCGTAGTGTAAACACATCATTCACATTCACTCATTAGTTTCTGCTTCGTGGGGAACTATTTTCTCTAACCAAAAATCGTTGTCTGCTTTTTTTTTATTTCTGTTTCAAAATCTATAAGCGAAACATAAAAAGAGTAATAGAGAAAAATGGAGTAGGAAAACCATTATTTTGTGCTACTTATTTTGTTCAGTTTATTAATATTCCTTGTTTTCTTTAGTCTTGTTCATTCGCTTTCCATTTATAAGTTGCTAATTCGTCCATTTTATTTTTTTTATGAAAATCACCGATTTTAGAGTAACTTTAATTTTTCATTATCTTTTTTTTTTCGTTTGAACTGTGCAATTCTTGGTTTTTCATTCATTTAAATTAATTTTTTTTCTTTCATTTGGTTTTCTTATTTCACCATGTTCATTTTTACTGTGTTTATTTTCTTTGACGATTATTTTTTTCTGTCTTGAAAACGTGAAAGCGAAGGACTTATTTCAGCGCCAAAAATTTCTGACTGTAGATAAGAAGCGAAATGCATCATGTCTAATGTAAAGGCATTGCTCCAAAGCTGCTGCTAGATTTAAGGTCTTATTTTTAAGCATCATTTACTTTAACTGATGAGACAATATTCCATTAATAAAGCCTTCCCTAATAAACACATCTCTGGTTTGGTCGTCTCTTTGCTCCTTGAAATAATTTTCGCGGATTAGAAACGTAAAAGTCTGTAAATATTGGTCAAGGTTTTTTTTTGGTTTTTGTCGTCTAGAGGCGAAGAAATAGAAACTTTGTCATCGCCATCTAAATATTTGCATAAATTTGAGAGGCGACATTCTTTCCCAAACACCAAAAGAGGGTCCAACTCACATGACAATTTAATGTAAAGAGAGTATTAAAAACATATTCCGATTCGAACGTATTTTAGACCTTTTCCTTATTTATTAAAATAAACTAAACTAAACTAATATATATATATATGACGTCACACATTATGAAATGCACAAAGTCCGACAATCATTTTAAGACATTTTTATGTTATACATTCTTTTTTATAGATACAAATATGTAAGTAATATAATGTTCGAGAAATTTTCACAGAAAATATTCGTCCTTCGACAGGACACGAACCTGTATCCTATACGGAACCGTCATTTAGCTTGACGTGCATTTGCCTATCTGGCCATAGAGAAGCGTTCGGTTAGCAAGGTCGAATTTACTGTCTTTAAACTTCAACTTCTATGAATCTCTCACGTTCATTCATATCTGCTCATGGCGTATCAAATGTAAACAAATGACGTCACACATTATGTAATGGACCAAGTACGACAATTATTTTAAGACATCTTTATGTTTATACATTCTTTTTATAGATACAAATATTTAAGTAAATGCTCTGTGAAAAATTCTCGGACATTGAGACCGGTAAATGTTGTTTAATAATGTTTATTATAAACAGGGCATCTTTATGCATTCTTGTTCCTTTTCCGGTAATTAGCGCGCTCGAAGAACTGACAATTTCAGTGAGACGTAACGCTTGACCAACTTTTTGAGGAAGCGATTAATCGCGCGGAAAAGTGAAGATGAAGTCGAGACGTTTGAGATTAATAAAACGACATGCTTTCAACAGATTACAATAAAACAGGAATTGGTTATTTTATTTAAAAAAAAAACAAATTGTAATTACCTTCCGGTGATGGTCATTGGAAAATTATTTGGGTCCGATCTCGCTTTACCACCGACGTAGAATCACGCTATACCCCGGTCGAAAGAGAAGCCTTGGCTATTGTCTATGGATTAGAATCATGTCGGATGTTTATATTGGGATGCCAGGATTTGTTAGTAATTTTCTGATCCTCAACCACTCATAAAAATGTTCTCAGGTCAAGCCCTCGAGGACATAAAGGACCCACGTCTCTTTAATTTCAAGGAACTCACACTAATGTACAAATTCAGCATTAAACTTCTCCCTGGAAAACTTAATGCTGCACCCGACTGCGCCTTCCGGTACCCAGCATAGGTTCCATCAGAGGACTCAACAAAATGTCTCCGAATATCACTTGCAGAATCAGAATATATACAACAGAAATGTAGAACCAATCGACAGTGCAATCAAGGCTGCATTCATGCCCACATACGAGCATTGACCCTAGATTGTGGCTCTATCACATGGGATAGGTTCGTTGCCGCGACAGTCATTGAAAAAGAATGTTGGACACTGACGGAATATATACGGACTGGTTTCTCTAAATCACAGCATGACCTCTTGTCTGTGATCTCCCGATTTTGGCCCATGCTCCGACAACTTCGTGCAGAATTACTTGATTCTCTACATTGTGCACACCAGGGTGTAAATGGCATGCTAGCAAATACGAGACAACGCCTATTTTGGCATGGTTTAGGTGCCAGCGTCCGACAGACCAGAGCCCAATGTCAGATATGTAACTCTATTGTCCCGTCACAGCCTAAGGAGCATTTGATGCCGCAGTCTAAACCCTAGAAGTCCCATTGCAACAAACCGTGATTGACTTTTTCGACTTACACGATAGAAATTATTTATGTTATATACGAAGATCGCACGCACGCACACAACCACCCACCCACCCACACACACACAAACATACACAAACACACATACACACACATATATATATATATATGTATATGCAAGAGGGGGGTTACGAAACGTTAATGAAATCTTTAGTTGACATTTGCTATATATTTAACTTTTTCAACAATGTATATTATTGAACTATTTCAATAATATATATATATATATATATATATATATATATATATTAGTGGTAAATATACACATACATATGCAAAATATCTAAAATATATACACACATGCATATACATACATATATATTTTGTATAAAAAAAAAAATCTAAGAGGATAGAATCCAGGTAGAACTCAATGTCCAAGAAAGAGTAAAATAAATAATTAGGGTTTAAGCCTTTTTTTTATATATATATATATATATATATATATATATATATATATATATATATATATAGTCTGCGTGCATATATATAGATATATTATTAATAGTTCAATATATATAATTGTTATATATATATACATACATACATACATATATATATATATATATATAGCCTTGGATGGTAGCCTGTGGAGAGTCGTTTGGGTCCCTTATGGCACGTAGTGCACGTAGGTCTGTGTATTTGGTTCTTCAAAGACGGTGTTCATTTCTTCACACAGTCTTCACCGCTATAATCAAATCATATATGCAGGTCTCTGGCTGTGGGTTCCTAAGGACTGTTTGGCTTGACCCTCATACGACGAGAGAATCTAGCATATAATTTTATTTTCAGCTTAAATTTTAATTTACACTGGTATGAATTTCAATACAATATTGTATTCAATTCATTGTATGATGAAAATATCTTTTTAATTATTTCACCCTAAGCAAAGCGATATTTCCATTAAGGCTCGCTAGAATCAAGCAAAAGAGTAATAAACTGCTATGTAGTATATTTTCTCTCTATGGCGGTGTTGCTGGAAGATCTCATTGATGAAGAGGAGACTTGAAGTCACAGAAATATTGTTCTACAGAAGGATGCTGAGAATACTGTAGACTGAACATGTGAGTAACAACGAAGTTTGAAAGAAAATGGAAATAAAAAGGAAACTAATCTATAACATTAGGAAGAGACAGTTGAAGTTTATATTGAGGAAGGAGGGCTTGGAAAATCTGATACTCACAGGACATATAGAGGGCAAGATGGACAGAGAGAAACAACGGATAATATACTTAGGGAGTCTGAGTAAATGGATAGCGGAACAGAGTCTGGGAGAAATAGCAGGAAGACAATGTTTATTGAGAGCTACAAAGGACGTGAAGTTGTGGAGAGCCATGATCGCCTACGTCTTGTGGGGCCACGGTATATAAACAAGAAGATAACATGAAGAAAAAAAATAATGCCAGCCCGAATCAACCATTTTGCATCCACTATTTAGTCATTGGTGAGAGCTTAAAGAATTCTGTTCTCAAAGATTGAATTGTGAAAGATAAAATAAAATCCCTCAAAAATCTTGGTGCGAAAAGAAAAAAAAAAAGGAAATTATTTCCGACTGGCAAAAAAAAATTAATAGTGAAAAAAAAAATAAAGAAGGATAATTGAAAGTAAAAGTAAAGAAAAAAGATGATAGGGAAAAAAAGAAAGGAAAAAGAAAAAGAAGGCAATGTATAATGAAGAGTGCGGGGAAAAGAAGAAGATAAAGAAGCAATGAAGGAAGTTGAAAAAGGAGGGGGAAGAAAAAGAAAAGAAAAGAAAATCTGTGAGGAAAAGAGCTGACCTCACACTAATCCATTATAATATTAAGTAGATACCGCCAAAGATTTGCTAAAAAAGAGGTTGCATGATGGACAAAAATGCCGAAAATATAATGAAAAGAAAGGTTTATGGTCAAAATATTTGTATGGTTATTAAGAGCAAAAATCAAAGAATTTTTTATGCAAATTTCTTTTTTATCCTGTTTAGAACCACGAAAATTTTAGCTAAACATCTTGTTTTTCTGGCATTAAGGAAATTTAAATTTGCATGGAAAATTTGAGCGTCTTTTTGTGATCAAAAACGCGCTGATTTGGAAATCGTTTCAAATTCAAATAATCGTCGGATTTTAATGAAACTTTGAGTATTCAAAAATGAAGAAAATTATTTTTTTTTAATTTTCCGTTTATAGAAAAATCTTGTAAAAATATTTATTTTTTTACATCTCTTACCGCCACTCATTTAATTTATGAATGTCCGAGAAATTCTTTTTTTTGTATTGTTTATATTAATTATAAGGACATGTCTTCGGAGAATTTAAATCATCAATTCTTTTGGTCAAACGGGACCATCAGTTACAGAAAATTTGTTCTGAATCGTAAAACAGAAAATGAAATAAAAATAATACATTATTTAATTAGAAAAGCTTTTATTCTGCGAATATGGACACTATCGTCTTTAGAAAAAATCAAAGAATAATTCATTTTTACAAGAATTATTTTCATTTTTGTAACATTTTAATTAGAATAATTTATAAACCTTTAAATATTTTAGAATTCTGTATTAATTTGTCGGTGTCAAGTGGTGTAGTTATTAATTTAAAACTGCATAAACCATAAGAAAACTTACTACACATCGACCCCTCAATATTTAAATGAATTTTGAAATTGTTTATATTATTACGAACTTATGAATCTTTGTAAACACAGAGCTCCATACACGATATTATCGAAAAATAAGAGAGGTGAGTAGAGTAGATTTAAAATTTATTGGCCATTTTCAAATATTTCCTCAACAAGTGTCAATGTAATTAAAATTCGATAAAATATTAGAATGCTTAAAATATTGTATATTTTTATTACTAAGTAGTTAAAAAATGATATAAAAAACCTTCCTGTTGGATTAGACATATATATTTTCAATTATGTCCCCATTACTTAAGTTTCTCAAATATCAGGCTGTTAATAAATCACTAAACGCATCAAAAACGACCCTTCACCCAAAAATATATTTTTCTGCAATATTTTAAACTAAAAGTAAGTAATATTTGTTTTAATTTGATTAATTAAAATTTAAATTAGATTAGTTAATTTTCCTCGAATAAAGTTTCAGGAAAGCACATTTTATTTTTGAAAGATTTTTTAATAAAGGGCATTACATATATGTTGACAAATCTGTCAATATGGATGAATTCATTGATTTTACTGATGAGACGGAAAAAGATTCAAATCGGTTTCAATTCGGTCTGAAATACATCAAAGTATTTTACTTATAGGGAATATCAAATTTAAACTATTAGCATCGAATTCGATGTAAAATTAAAGCTTCAAGACATATTTTTCATTTTTTAAATACATTTTTAACTTAGGTGGCTAATATTGAATTAGCAATTGTTTACCCATGTCTTAAAAAAACATTAACATATTTTGTTAATTCCTTATAAGTAACGTGTGAGTCTGAAAAATATTTTCACATCACAGCTTCCTAAACACCTAGAACACCTTTGAAGGGTTTGAGGTTTTAATCACATAGACAGTGTCACATGTCGTCACCATTGCAAAGGGATAAATCTAGTAAGGTACATTGTAGTAGTGTTCAGGGGAACACCCACGCAGGAGTCTGTTCCGCAAAATAGCAGTGCTTAGGAAGAAGCTCTCTGGCTGGAATGTCCTCCTTAATTTTTGTAAAACAAAATTCCCTTCACAATAACGCCTACTTTGTGAAATACAACTCCTGCATAGGTGCTTACCTGAACGCTACGATATTAAATTCTTCACAGAGCTTGTAATCTGAACGAGTTTTTAGCCTGAAAATCTGTTGGGAACAAAGCCACACCACACCTCAAGTGGAACTCGTATATACGATCCACCACCGCTTTAGAAATTATTTGGCTCCTCCTGCCATGACTCCGCCTATCAGAAGAAAACTGGAGCATTGAGGCCACATCTTTTAATCATTTCACCCCAAGTAAGGCGATAATGCTACAAGGATGCTAAGGATTAGCGGAAGTGAAATAGAATGATCGAATTGAATGTGGAGAAGTGAGGAAAGCACAATATAGGAACAAGGTCCAGGAAGACAGAAGATGGTGATTGACGTTGCATTTAAATTTTTGAAGGTTGTAGTTGGCAGGGAAGCAATAAAATCGGAAGGGATTTTCACGATGGGAAGTGCGAGAAAACAAATTGATAGAATAGAATATACGGTTACCCCTAACAGTAAAACGGTGAGACCTAGTTCCCAACCTAGTAACACGCTGAAATTCATACAATCGAAGAACCAAGGGAAAAAAGCCCATCAGTACAGTTTCCATGAAAATATTTGTAGAAAATACAGAGGGATGCGACGCCGCGTTGAAAGTGACTGAAGCCGAGATGCCATAACAGGATCGATTACATTACATCCCCTTCTATGAATTTTGTCAAGAATCTCAAGATGTATAGCAGCAGCACAAGACCTTGTATGGCTACAATATTTAGTGCGCGGTATGGTAGGTTAAGAAATGTGCAATATGGATTCTGACGTGAAAAATCTTCTTGCACGACACAGCGATCCAACTTTCCTTGCAATAGATTCGATATAATCCCTCCACTTCATCTTGGTGGAAAACGTGAGCCCAAGAGGGTTTAGATCATTACTCCCCTGGAGTTCAGCACCAGCCAGGCTTATAACAGACAGGAAAGATTCTCTGTGGTGGTTAAATGAAAGTAGTTTTGTTTTAGTGGCGTTTAAATTAACAAGCCATTTCTTGCCCCAGTTAACCGTTGATTGGGGTCCTTTTCGAGAGCAGATGCCAGGTTTACAGTGTCGGATCTGTCGGAATTGCTATGACACGAGTTAATATTTGTGTCATCAGCATAAATGCGTGGTTGGGGACTAATAACACAGGGAAGGTCGTTGATAAAGTTCAGATATAGCGTAGAAAAGAGCCCTGGTTGACCGGCGCCTTCGTATAAAATGATCTAGAAGCGTGTCCGTTCAACCTGACATTCATTGCACGATTTGCTATGAACGATTAAATTAAATCAAGTAGTCTACCCGTGACATCGTAGCCCTTGAGCCTGTGGAGAAGGCTAGCATGCCAAACCCTGCCGAGCGCCTTTGAAATATCTAGAGCCACAACCCGAGCTTCAACGTTCTTATTTATAGCTTGACAGCTAAATTCAGTCATGGTTGTTAACACACAGGAAACGGAAGTTATTGTTTGTCTGAAGATGCTTAACCAATTTTGCGTTGATTAAAGCCTCGAGTATTTTTCATAAAAAGAGGCAAGAGGCTAATAGGGCGATAATTTCAGGGGTCAGAGAGTTGCCCAGAGGTGTTAGAAAAGAGAAACTACAGAGGAAGACTCGCAACGTGCTGGAAAGCAAAAAGTAGCGCGACGTTTGTTATAAAGATTGCAGAGAAAAGGAGCCAGTTCAGGAGCACGTTTGTAGCTGGGCTGGATCTCCCCGATACTCACTTTCCGTCCCAAATGTGTTAAAAAGCACTGACGCAGCCTTGTGGGTCATAAATTATTTTCCACATTGCAACTTCTTTCCTACAGACGAAACATATCTATCCTCTCGCTAATCTATCGCTATTTTCCTGACAGTTACACGTGTGAGCTACAACCCATTCCTATACCATTGATAAGGAGGAAATATTGCAGACTCCCGAGAGGATGCTTCCTCGATCACTACAATTATAAATTCATCAAATCTATGTTTAAACACCAGGCCCAAGAGCCATTCAAGGCAGAGGGTTACATATACAATAGAATCGTCCTGTAATACTGTAGCCCTGAAGCTTACATAGAAGAGCAGCATGCCAAACTCTGTCAAACGCTATCGAGATATCTAGAGCCACAGCTCGAGCTTCGCCGTTATTATCAAGAAGAGCTTGATAGACATATTCAGTTATCGCAGTAAGCACATCAGCGGTAGACCGGGCAAAACGACTTCTTTCTGGTCACCCGTCTTTCATTCAAATAACACCTTATTCATGATAACCATTTTAACAGTAACCATTCAAATTGCATAGCTCTCAAGGCTTGAGCATTAGTATATAAAATATTACAGAATAAAAATGACTCATGAAGTATTATATTTTATGATATTTTATATTTCAGCATACATAATTTCATGCCAGTAAAGGTGTAGGCACAGTGGCGTAATCGATAGCGGCTTCGATTGAGGAATCGTAGAGCCGAGTTCGAATTCCAGACGAATCCATTGCACTCACTTACGTGCTAATACTCTTGGGAAAGATATGAATCCTCTTCTTTTCCACTCAGCTATGGGTAAATATCAGGAAAGACCTGGTTCTATAGCCTGGATTGCAACTGAATGGCAGAAAGAAATGGCAATCTACTCCGGGAAAAAATCTGCCTCGTCGAAAGATATATTTTCGCCTAAGCACATCAATGACTGCCACGCAAACAGGAAGTCATTATCGGGGAAAACAGACGACTTTTAAACCAATCGTTCGCTTAGTAGATATTGTCAAATCACCATGAATTGACTACTTAAACATTTAGTGTGTAAGACCCAGCAGATAGTATTTAATTATTAGACATTGTTTATTTAATGGGGATCATAATATTATTTATCCCCCCTTGTCTTCTCCACTTTTAACATTTCGTATACAGAAACGTTTTTTGTCTGTCGTATATTTACGGTCGAAGTTTCAACCATTTTTATAAACGTTGTTTATATAGAGTGGGAAAACTAATGTTTGGGATAATGTCGGCCATTTTCTTTCCGCGTGGGTATATGTATACATTTCATTTCATTTCTTTTATCATTCGCTGATGTTCTTTTTTGGCACAACCCTTCAGGCGAGAACAAAACTGACAACTCATTTATTCTTGACAGAATATATTCTCAGGGACAAAACTGTTTCTTTAAGATAAGAAAATTTTCCATAAAATAAATACTACGCATAATAAATTCAATGATATTATATATATACACTTTAAAAAAATATGTCTTATATATATATATATATATATATATATATATATATATATATATATATATATATATATATATATATATAAGGGTAAGTCAAAAATCATCCGCACTTTTGCCATGAGAATACCTTCATCTCTCTCTTTCTATCTCTCTCTCACTCTCTCTCTTTTATATATATATATATATATGCATATATATATGTATCTATATATGTATATTCATATATGTACACACACACATATACACACATACACACACACACACACACACACATATATATATATATATATATATATATATATTCCATTGGAGTTCGAATTCCATTGCATTCACTTACGTGCTAATACCTTTGGGAAAGGAATGAATCCTCTTCTTCTACCTCCAGCTATGGGTAAATAGCAGGAGAGACTGGATTTTATAGTCTTGGATGGCAGTTGGTCTGGGAGAAGGACAACTCTGAATTCAAAACCTGCGGATGGGACCAGGTCTCTGTATTCGCCTCTTTAAAATGTGTGGTTGGTTCTGCACAAAACTTCACCACTATAATCAAATCGCATGTGCTGGTGCCTGGCAGCCAATTCCTAGAAAATGAGCTATGTGACACTCTTACGTCGAATACGACGGGAGATTCGAATATATATATACTAGTCAAAAGAGCAAAAGAGATCAATAGAGAAGCCAGAGAAATAGCTGCTGATTTAAAAACTGATGATAGAATTAACAGATCGTATTTAGAGATTGTACTTATAAATTGTATTATTACTATTAAGGATCACATAAACTAGTTCCCATAACAACCACCTATATAGACTAATAAATCCTGTAAAAAATAATGTTGGAAAATTAGAAATATCATTCAGAAAAGGGGATGAAAATATACAAGAAGTGTATTAAGAGTTAATTGTTGGCACAATACGAAGGAAGCCATTGAGTTGTACAGAAAAATTAGGAGGAAAAATGAGTTAACGTTCAGCAACGTTTGATATCCGTCTATTATCGATGATTTTCTAATGGATACTAAAAAAATAGATAAGAACTATTGCGATATTAGCGGAATAAATAAATAAGAATAGACAGGCCCGTAAACTACATGTTGTATCACAATGAATGCATGTGGACTGAAAGAGATAAGCAAGAATTAACATTGCCGTATTCAGCTGCTTACTTTTACACTGTTGATAAAGCTAGAGCCTCGTGCACAAATATAGTGACCATGTCAGCACCAATATCCTTGGGGGTTGAACCCTTTTCCTGCAGGCACTTGATAATAACACAATGCCAAATGTTGTCCATTTTCAAGAGAAGTCGCTTCTAGTTATTTTTGAAGTCGTCTTTATACAGTCAGATGTCATTTTACCTGGAAAGAAACAATGCAGTTATTAAGAGGAAGAATTGAAATCTTGCTATGGAAATTTGTCTATGAAGCACGGATCCATCATAGTTAGCCTTTCATGAATTTTACTTGGCGGTTAAGCCCTTTTTTTCAGGGCAGTGGTTCGCAGGATGAAGCTGCTCGAGTGGAACTTACTTCTCACCAATGAAATGTGGAAGGAGTATGGATGGTTTGCTACTATTGGAAGTGGCATGGCGGGACCTTGCCGTAAAGATTCGACTTGCCGGGACCAAGCAATGCAGTTCGTCCGACTATTTCCCGTGGAAGTATCATCAGAACAACGAGAGGCTTGCTACATCCCGCCTGAGATGTTCGAGGGTGGAGAATAAGTCGGTACCCACAAGAGTTCGGAGACGCTTTTGGACTGGAGAGTGAAGTCTGGATAGCTCCTGCACAAATATGAAATGTTTTGCGTCTGCTATTTTGGCGTTTTTGATTGGCTGGAGAGTCAATTATATTCATTCAGTTTGGTTTTTGATTGGCTGGAGAGTTAATTATATTCATTCAGTTTGGTTTTTGATTGGCTGGAGAGTTAATTATATTCATTAAGTTTGGTTTTTGATTGGCTGGAGAGTTAATTATATTCATTAAGTTTGGTTTTTGATTGGCTGGAGAGTTAATTATATTCATTCAGTTTGTTTCTTTTATTGGCTGGAGAGTTAATTATATTCATTCAGTTTGGTTTTTGATTGGCTGGAGAGTTAATTATATTCATTAAGTTTGGTTTTTGATTGGCTGGAGAGTTAATTATATTCATTAAGTTTGGTTTTTGATTGGCTGGAGAGTTAATTATATTCATTAAGTTTGGTTTTTGATTGGCTGGAGAGTTAATTATATTCATTCAGTTTGTTTCTTTTTTATTGGCTGGAGAGTTAATTATATTCATTAAGTTTGGTTTTGATTGGCTGGAGAGTTAATTATATTCATTAAGTTTGGTTTTTGATTGGCTGGAGAGTTAATTATATTCATTAAGTTTGGTTTTTGATTGGCTGGAGAGTTAATTATATTCATTCAGTTTGTTTCTTTTATTGGCTGGAGAGTTAATTATATTCATTCAGTTTGGTTTTTGATTGGCTGGAGAGTTAATTATATTCATTAAGTTTGGTTTTTGATTGGCTGGAGAGTTAATTATATTCATTCAGTTTGGTTTTTGATTAGATGGAGAGTTAATTATATTCATTCAGTTATGTTTGGTTTTGTTTGTTCTTCGGCATATTTACCTCAGTGGGTTATTTAATGCCGGTAAGATTGCTGGTAATAATATTTTTTCTTCAAAAATTCATTGCTGGTATTAAAACCTCTTTTTTACACTATTATAATGTTTTTCCCCCAGTTTGGGAGTTAACTATTTGCCCATAGCCGGGACCCTAACAGGTGCTACCACCCCTGGTGAGGGTGGACTTAAGAACACCAGAAATTATGAAGTGGTTCCACGCTCTTCAAAACTTTCCTGATAAGAGTCCTTGCTGCTGGAGGCAGTTTATCGTCTTACCCAGGACGGTTCATTCAGTACTTGCTTTGTCTCCAGATGAAATAAATAAGAACAAACATTCTTAGAAGACATGATATTAAATTGATTAATTGATTGGTTTATTTTTTACAGCTTATCAACCATTTTCAGTTTATTTTCAGTCAGGAAATATTTTTAAATTGTAAGAACTTTTTTGGAGATATTAATGATTTATTAATAGAAATTTAATTAACCCATATATGTGGAAAGGAAGAGATGAATTCATACCTTTCCCAAGGGTATTTCGGCATAAGAGAATATAGCGAATCAGACTGTAATTAGAACTAGGCTCTCTGATTTCACCTGCCGTGCCACCATCAATTACACCAGCTGCATATCAAAACAGTCACCTATCTAAGTACTGACCAAGCTCAACGTTGTTCAGCTTCGATGATCGTATGGGAACCCATGTTTCAACGTGATATGGTCTTAAGTCTGATATTAAAGTTGTCGTCAAAAGAAGACATGGAGGGTGTAACAGCAAAATTGTCAAAATCGTGTAACAGTATAATTGACCATCCCGCACAATGTTTAATATCTAAAAAACAAAGAAGCAAGTAAATTATCAAAGTATAAAGTATATATATAAAGTATTCAATGCGAGTACGAATTATCACGGAAGCAAGTAAAAGGAAGGGAGTTCCACTGTTGTGAAGTTCGAGACAAGAAGCTGTTAAAGTAGAAGAAGCGGTTACACTCTTTCGACAGTGAACGAGATGCCAACCTAGTAGCACGCTTAAATTCATGCAATTGGGACACCAGTGAAAATAGCTCGTCAGAGCAGTTACCATGAAAATATTTGTAGAAAAGAGGGAAGCCACATTATGTCTGTCAGAAAGTGACTGGATTGGAGATGCAAGAACCTATCAGATTGCATATCAGTCTTTGGATTTTATCGAGAACCTTGAGATGAACATCGGGGGCACCAGACCATATATGGCAACAGTATTCAATGC
Source organism: Acanthosepion pharaonis (assembly GCA_903632075.3). Classification (NCBI taxonomy): domain Eukaryota; kingdom Metazoa; phylum Mollusca; class Cephalopoda; order Sepiida; family Sepiidae; genus Acanthosepion; species Acanthosepion pharaonis. Next base: position 997,071 of record CAHIKZ030000802.1, read on the forward strand.
GAGTACGAATGGTAAATTTGTAGATTTGATGGATGGAATCAGACGACAAAAAAAATAAAAACCTTCTGTCGTGACACAAAGATCCAACTTTCGTTACGGCAGATGTAGCTATTGATTCAATGTAGCTGTTCCTACCACAGGTCAGTGAAAAACGTGAGAACAAGAAGGCGCAGAGAGACGATCTCATGAAGTTGAGCATCCGCCATGATGATAGGAGGCAGGGAGGGGTTCTCTATAGTATGTAAAAGAGAGTAGTTACATTTTGACTAGCCACACATGAGCTACGATATAGTGAAACAGTCTGTCTCTAGATGACACACACACACACACACACACACACACACACACACACACACACACATATATATATATATATATATATATATAAACAGTAGCGTCCATAATATAAGGAACGGAAACAACAAAGACATAAATATATGTATTACTTAAAAAGTAATGCATGATTAACAATGAAATTTTTACCGAATAAAGATTAGAGTGTAATGCATAAATATTATACAAAGTTACAAACATTTACACAATAGTTTTTTTTTTTAAATAAAGATTAAATGAAACAAAATTTCATTGCTTATCATCCATTACTTTTTAAGTAATACACATATTTATGTCTTTGTTGTTTCCGTTCTTTTATATTATGGTTATATATATATATATATATATATATATATATATATATATATATATATATATATATATATATATATATATATATATATATGTGTGTGTGTGTGTGTGTGTGTGTGTGTGTATATGCACTCATACACAATTGTGGGTAGAAATATTTCTCCTCTACTGAATATTTGCATATTTTCTAAGGAAATGCTAATAATTTCAAGTACTGAATTCAACATAAATAGTTGATTCCATATTTAGTTTTAAATAATTCTTCAAATTTTCAAAAGTTTTGATGTATTATATTCATAGTTACAGATTTTTCTAAAAATTGGAGCAGTCCAAAATTATTTCACACCCCCTTATAGAAATTATGAAATAATATTGTTCTATGGAAATTGTAATGGTTTTTCTTAATTTGACATTTAATACAAACACTCTTTGAAAATGAAATTGCATTGACCTGATTCTATAATATTGTAAAGGCTAATAAAGAAGACAATATGTGAACGCCACGTACCGCGATAACACATTTGTTCTGCAACCATGGCGTAGACAAGAAGCTCAGAATGAAGGTTGTTGATACATTCAAACAAGGTGATGGATATGCAACACTTTCCAGTGTTTGTATGTTCCTAAATCGACAATTCTTGGCAATATCAAGAAATACGAGACCCATTGTATTGAGAATAAATTAAGACTGGCAGAAAACGGTTAATTTCTGAAAGAACGGAAAGGAAAATTATTAGAGATGTCTAAAAAATGACTCACTTGACGACAAAGAACATTGTTTATTGAGGTAAAGACATCAAGGTTGAATGTATCGCCAATGACAATCACTCATTTTCATCGAACAGGACTTCGAATTTGTCATCCAAGGAATACTCCCTAAACATCTAACCACCTAAAATGCATATTAGCTTATACCAGAAGCCATCTAGAATATGATTGTAAATATTAGGACTTTGTTTTATGGTTAGATGAAACCAAAGTAGAATTATTCGGTCATATGAACTCCCGTGATGTATGGAGGAAAGTGAATGGAGCTCACAAACCAAAAAATACCCTCGTTACAATTAAGCATGGTGGTGGAATCTTTCTATTCTGGGGATGTTTTGTTGCTTCTGGACCAGGAGAACTGTTGAGAGTACAGGATATCATGGATAAAATGAAATATTTGGCAATTCTCAAAAATAATATAAAACGAAATGCACAAAAGCTGTCTTTAGGGCGTCACTGGACATTCCAATATGACGATGACCCAAAACACACGGCTCGAATTGTTAGAAAATAGATGACAGGAAAATTAAGAAAAAAGTCTTGACTTAAACCCCATTGAAATATTAATGGGCATACTTGAAGAAAATGTAAAAGAGTGAAGTCTTTTGAATTTAGAAGTAAAAGTAATTGTCAACGAAGAATGGAGCAAAATACTTATCAATGTGTTTATTGATCTTTTAAGGAAGTATCAAAAATGATTAAAGGCAATAATCAAAAATAAAGGTTACAAAATTGCTCATTAAAATATCAGGGTCAATAATTTTGTCCTATGTTTGAAGTTTTTCAGTGTTGTTTCCTACTGTAGTTTGATATTAAAAGAAAAAATTAATTGTGGGCATCACTACACATTCGTTCAATTCGATTATTTCATCATTTGTGAAAAATGCACATGAAGTTTCCATCAAAATTGAGGTATTACAGCTTTATTTGTATATATATATATATATATATATATATATATATATATATGAAGAAATATAGTCTTAAGGTGTGCTATATTTATGGGATAAAGTGCTCAATATCAGAGATAGAGCGTGATAGTGAATATTTTTTTGATAGTTAGATGCAACGTCAGGCCTGACGATTGCATCTAGCATAAAAACAGACTGTCGCCTCTAAGTGTTGACTTTATGTTCACTTTTTTTATATATATATATATATATATATATATATATATATATATATATATATATATATATATATATATATATTATATGAAGAAATCTAGTATTAAGGTGTGCTATATTTATGGATAAAGTGCTCACTATCAGAGATAGAGCGTATGTAAATATAAATATAAAAGTGAACATTGAATTCACGGCCTGACGATTGCGTCCAGCATGAAACAGTCTGTCGCCTCTGAGTGTTGACTTCAATGTTCCCCCCGAAAGTACGGCCCTGGTATTGTTGCAGTCCTGTTTTACCTGGAACCCACGATTTTCAATAGGTGAGGAGCTTAGGCCTCAGATCCCCACCCCAGAACTTGCCTAAAATCAATTTCCAATCGACTTTTATTTCATAGTTATCGAATTTTCCTGCCTTGTCAAAATTACAGAATTTTCCAGACATCGAAAAACACGCTACCGATATATTTCCCAGAAAGATTTACATTCTAACTATCCATTCTACAGCACCCTAATGACACAGTACTTCAAACAAATAAATTGTTTAAACAACTCTACCATACGACTCTTTTTTTTCTTTTCAAATAACTGAAAATCGTGGGTTCCAGATAAAACCCGACTAACACAATACAAGGGCCGTACTTGCAGAATTTGCGTGTTAAAAGACTAGGCCACCTACCCCAATATTTTTAAAAAGTATTATTACCTATAGGGATCTAGATAAAAAAAAAAACACTAAAACAATACCAGGGTCTTGCTTTTTGGAGGGGGCTATCACACCCATTCGTTTAAATAAGTATTAATTAAAAAAATAATGGGTTCCAGTTCATATAAAAGACCACTGCAACAATACGAGGACCGTATTTTCTGGGTAGGGGCTACGCCTTCCCCCACCCAATATTTTTAAATAAATAAGTAATTACTATACTCTGTTTTTTTCAAGCAAATAAAATCGATTTATCTAAGTTAAATTTAAGTTCTTGTATCTTCTTTTCAAATTATTATTTTAATGAAAAGTAGTAAATAAATTAAGCTTTACATAGTTATTTATTTTTAACGAAACAAAAAAATATAGCCTTATTTCTATTTGAAAAATATAGGGGAGGGACTTAACCCCAAAAACCTCATTCCAGAACGGCCTTAAAATCAATTTTCAATCGACTTTTATTGCATAGTTATCGAATTTACCTACCTTATCAAAATTACCGAATTTTCTGATATTGAATCTTCCGTTACCTAAATTTCCGGGCACAATATATTTTATAACTGATTTACTTTGCAAGTTCATTTTAAACAACGTTATATTCAGTGCTCGTATTTCAAACAGGTTAACCTGTTCAAGTTGTTTGGTACGAGAAAATTAGTGGATGTTTACTAAAGATGCCCCCGTAATAGCCATGAACACTCGTCATGACCTGGAGAAAGTATAGGTTCCAGCGAGAAAGAAACAGAGAACAAACAAAAGAGAAGCGAATTGAAAGAAAGAAGCAAAAGTAAAAGCGAGCGAGTAGAGAGAGTTATGAAAGAGGACAGAGAAAGAGAGAAGCAAAGAATAAAGAAAGAGAATAAGTGAGAAAGAGAAATGTTCAGAAGAAATGTGTGAGAGAGAGAGAGAGAGAGGGGGAGAGAGAGGGGGAGAGAGGGGGAGAGAGAGAGAGAGAGAATTCTTAGAAGCATTGTTTCTAATCCGAATTTAAATCCGTTAATCGGTGAGAACTTCCCAGGTGGGTGGTCTGATAAGAGTACTTTTTTTTTTTATCTTCCCCGCCTCTCGCCGTGAGATAAACGTGGTCGTCCTTTGATGTCGGATCAAAGGCGTTGGTCGCTAAAAAGGATCCGTATTTCGCTCATCAGGGAGTGGATAAAAGCCGACATATGCTGCTGGAAGGGAAGAGAAAGTGTATGTTCACATGTTCATGTGTGTGTGTGTGTGTGTGTGTGTGTGTGTGGTAAAGTGGGAGCAAAAACTAAGACCTGAATTCTGTTTTTAGCTCTGTCAGGGTCTTTGACATTTCATGCCCTTAGAAAAGATTGCTCGCCACACGATTGTTAGTCCGCAGGCGATAGTTAGAATTTCGAAAGCACCTTGCGCTAATCCGCGGAGTTCTAAAATAAGAGAAAAGCATTTTATAAGAATAACAGTAATTATTATTATTATTATTATTATTATTATTCACTTAGATGTACACACCAAAGAGTGGCATTTATAACTAGAGAACAAGTGACAGCAAGTTTTCTCAAATAACTAGCACACTATTACTACTACTACTACTAATAATAATAAACCTTTTATCTTCCTCCGTTTACGGACTTACGGCGATATCGCCAGTTCTCGTATGATCACTGAAGTTAAGCAACGTTGAGCCAGGTCAACACCTAAATGGGTGACCACTTGGGAATACCAGGTGATGTAAGCTTGGATATACGGGGCGTGTAATGGATAAAGGCTCTGAATTATTAATTGGAAAGCCGAGTTGAAACATCGGTTCCCGTACGATCATCGAAGTTAAGCAACGTTGAACATGATCAGTACATAGCTGGGTCACCACTTGGAAATGCCAAGTGCTCTAAGCTTGGATGTGAGGGTGGTGAAATCAATAATCGTTCGGAATTTTTAATAGGATAGCCCAGTTTCAATCCCCGTTGATTCGTTATATTCACTTAATGCGCAAATACACCATTGGGAAAGGTATAGATCCACCTCTTCTCCCCTAGCTATGGGTTAATTAGTAAGACTTGTATCGCTAAAACCATTATTATCTAAATAAAAAAACCTTATAATATAAGATTTTTTTTGGCTTTAAATAACCTGCAAAGGGTTGATAAACCGAACAAAATGAATGAATCTGAATACTGTCTTCTAATAAGGACTTTTTTCGAGATATCATTGTCGCTGTAACCAGCTAAATATTACTAATATTATATGAATTCATATTTGGAAAAATCCCACTTGCTCGCTGATAAACAGCATAGCATCATGAATAAAAGGCCACAAACTTAAATAAATAAAGTTTTATCGTCAAAATTTTATTGTTAAGAGTAACGACTAAAGTATTTCTTATTATTTTATTAAATTTTTAATCCTTTCTCCACGAAATTTTGGTTATTTTAAGTTGAAAAACACATTGAATTGAAAATTATTGCAAAAATCAAACGATAGTCGAAGTTGAATGAAATTTTCAGGACTTATTCAGAAATGAATGTAATTATGTTAGAAATTCTTTTTTTTCAGAAAATTCTTTTTTCAGAAATTGGTAAAACCTTTTTTTTACATATGTTACACGTCACTTAATTTCATGAAATTTCGAGAAATTAAATTGAATTATTTACATCGTTCTGACCGTTGTCCTCATCTTTATTGTCATATGCACGACGTTTCGTCCGTTGTACGCCCTGGCCTTCTTCAGCTGATTGGAATTTCGTACTGGACACTTTATTTCATCCACTGTGCTAGTAACGTCGTGAATATAACAATAAAGATGAGGACAACAGTCTGAACAATGTAAATAATTAGAGTACATCTCAGAAACATAGACAGTAATTAAATTGCAATCTCAAAATTTGTTTTTTTAGCTAAAAGCAAGACTCCATGGAAGATGGAAATATTCATTTTTTTTTCAATCTATTCATTACTCATTTCCTAAAAATCAGCTCCAAATCTTAAAATAATAAATGCAATAGAACTGTATTATTTAATTAGAAATGCTTTTAATTGCTTTTATAAATAAGATTTATTACGGACACTATTGTCTTAAGAAAAAACATTTTAATGAATAATGATATTTTACAAGAATTGTTTTCATTTAAAAAAAAAAAATTAATTACAATAATCTATATATTATAAATCGTTTAAATTTCTGCATGACTTCAATGCACCCAATATTTTTGTTATTAGTTAAAAGCAAGAATGCTTGGAGAATGTAAAATATTTTTTTAACTACTACTTATTTTCCCAAAATCTGCTCCTAATTGTAAAATTAAAAAAAAAAATACAATAAAACTATGATATTACTTAATTAGTAAAGCTTTGAATTGCTTTTATAAATAAAACTTATTAACGACGCTATTGTCTTCATAAAATTTTTTAATGAATAATGAATTCTTACAAGAAAAGTTTTGATATTTTTTTTATTAATTTTAATTATAATACTTTATAAAAATATAAATCGTTTAAAATTCTGCATTGCTTCAATCTGGTTAGGTGATATTGTTATCAAGTAAAAACTACATTTACGAATAAAAAACTGAAAAGGTCAATAAATGTCATTTACAGCCAACATCTTTCAAATTTTTAAAAATTAAATTTTTTTTTATGTATATAAAATATGTAAAAATTGCGTAAAACGTAAAAAAAATACGTAAAATATTTATATATATATAAAATACGTAAAAATTAAAATTATGTAACTTGCCCCTGTTTGAATGTAAGGTCAACCATACACGACATAATCAGAAAATAGGAGCGATAACTATAGTAAATTTAAATTCAACATTCCTAAAATTAGATTAAGGCGAATATTTTCCAACATTTTAAAGATTATTGAGTACTTAAAAATTATATATAAAAGACGCTCACCCGTAATTTTCTCAAAATTTTATCACTAATTGTTAAGTGACAAGCGATGGTGATAAGCGCGTAATCACTGTTACTGTTTGTATTAAAAATCCATTTCTCTGTTATTTTAAACTTAAAGTAAAAATATTTTTGTCAAATCAGATTAATTATACTTTCAGTCAGTTAATAGTCTTCAAATAAATTTTCAGAAAAGTATATTTTATTTTTGAAAGATTTTTAAAACCGAGAATTAACTTTTGTTTACAAATGTATCAAAATGGCCAATTTTTTTGAAAGAGACTAAAAATGTTGAGATTCTAATCAATATAATTTCTATTTAAAATACATCAGAGTATATTGCTTACTAGAAATAATAAATTTAATCATTTAGCCTTCAATTAAAACTAAAATAAAGGCTGCAGGAATGCTTTTTCATTTTTAAAAAATCATTTTAAACTATGGGTATTGAAGATTCAGTCGAGGTACTTAAATTATATACATGCGACCAGAACCAAAACTGGCACGTGACCGAGTGGTGAAAAATGTTGCTTTTTCGGATCTCAGTTTGTTTTTTTAATCAAGGAGTTAAATTCTTGAAAATAAAAGCATCGGGCGATTAACCGAGAGTTCGGCACCGTAGAGAAGTAAAGACCATACGATAGCTTGACCCAAAACTTGTGAAAGAAATTAGGTTGAAAAACTGTTCGAAAACTACCGATGGTTGTCCTCTTATGTTTTCACAAGGCTCCGATAAACTTCAGGTTGACTCGATGAGTAATGAATAAAAACACATATGTTTGAATAGCCACTTTAGCAGACGGACAAATTTAGCATTCATATAAAATCACGTACAGATAAAGTAAACCATATCAATTTTGCAGCAAGGAAACAACTATGACGTGGTTGACATCAATATAGTTAATGTATCATATTTACCTAAATTCGTTCAACAGGGATTAGCTTGACGCCCTTGTAGATGGACAAACTTAACATTCATATGAATTGGCGTATAGGTAGGTAAGTGTAGCCAATGTTGTAACAATGAATCAACTGTAAACTGGTTCACATTCTTATAAGTCCAGTACTTGATTGGCGGTAAGGTCTCATCAATTTACAATGAAATGATTAGATGTAACCATAAGTTCCATGCTAAGAATTGCTTCTCTCACACTTCTCGCCTGTGGAAGCGAATTCCACCTTGATTCCCAATCAACTTTGATCTTCAAAAATTTAAATACAATGTCTTCTTGATTCCACGCCCGGAAACAAAGGGAAAGGTTTTATTGTTCCTTTCCATTAATAATGTATTGCTTTTCTCATTTTCTCTCACAATAAGTAATCCATTGCGTCTTAAGGTGTTTATTGCCTTTCTTGAGGTGAAATGATTAAAAAAAATCTTTAATATTTTCATGGGGAATGAAAAAAAGATATTTACTAAACATATCTTCGTATAACAAAGCGAGATTAACGGAAATGCATGACTGGAAGATCGTATAAGCACAAACATCTAGGTGCTAATCAGCTAAGTAGCCCTGCATTTCACTTTGATCGTGACTCCAGCTTTTGGTGCCATGGTGCATTCAGCAGAGTTGCACTTTAAAGCCCAGGATGGTTTTGTAGATGTTGAACAAACCCAGATGTGCCTGAGCTGGTTCATGCAACAGGGATTAGCTATTCAGGCATAGTTAGGAGGAAGTGTTTTGTTTCCGGTATCTGTAAAGGTAGTCTTTTTTATGATTCGGATGATAGGGCGCTCTAGAAGTTCCTCAAAATAACATTAGGCCTTGTTTGTTCCCCATCACTGGCCCAAATCTCAAAATGGAACCATCAGAATTTATTGTTTGAAATTTTAGCACAGGCCCAAAAAGACCCCATATACTTTAGATTACCAATATGGGATAATAAATATATATATATATATATATATATATATATATATATATATATATATGGAGAGAGAGTGAGAAAGAGAAATAGATAAACATGGGAGAGAGATAAATTTCAAATTCTGTCTGTCCTTCCATGTATCTGAACCCCTCTAATTCAGGCCACACTTGTAAAGGACACACGGGAAAATGCCAGGTATGTAGAACATGGATATATTATACATTTTTGTGAGACTGGGATTGAAAATATACTCTTCATCTGGTGCTTGAATATCTAGCATTGGGAATTGTATCCGGATAAAATAACTGAAATAATTAGTGATTTCAAAAGTTTTAAGTTGTTTATAATTTTTATTGAGTTTCAAGTAGCACAAAAACTTCGTAAAGAAAAAAAAAAGTTTTAAATTCACTTAAAAATATCTACAAAACTTTGTTATTTGAAGAAATCAGTTTTATTTCTGCAAAATGCCAAGGAATGAATCAGATTTAGAGAAAGAGGTTTCTTTCTGCAGAGTTTTTCATTTGAAGAATTCAGTTCAATTGAAGTTTCATGAAATTTGTGATTTGAAGAACTCAGTTTTCGGCCCAAATCAGACTTTCAGCCTAACGTGGTATTTGGTCGGAATTGGATTTATAGCCCAAATCAGAGTTAAAGTGAAGTTTTGAAGTTCTATTGAGTGAATTGAAATAATCAAAGTTATTTCTTCTCTTTTCTAATCTGGAACAGAAGTTCCTTTAGTTACTTTAGCAATCCACAGGAACGAGCTTAAAAGTTCGCACAGATTTCAGCTTTTAAGTTAGTATATATATATATATACTGGGTGTGGAAGAATTAGAAAACAGAAGCGTTACTAAGGAGCGAGAACAATAGAAGAGAAACCAGGACCCCAGTAGATAGCGATTGACACTGCGTTTAAATTTTTGAAGATTAAACATGACTGGAAAGCATGGAACCGGAAGAGAGTTCCACAAGTGAGAAGTGCAAGAAAAGAAACTGTTAGCATAGAACTTACGGTTACATTTAGCTAACGCAACTGTAAATTCATGATACCTCGCTTCCAGTCTAGTGCTGTAATTAAATTCATAAAGTCTAGGTACCATAGCGAAGTGCTCATCCGAACACTTACCAGGAAAATATTTATAGAAAAGGCACAGAGAGGCAACTTTATGGCGGAGGGAAAGTGGCTGAAGCCGAGATGCCAGGTCAGAAGCAATAATATTGCTGATTCTTCTTTGTATTTTCTCAAGAATCTCTTATATAACAGGAGGACGGCACTATATGTGACAGCAATATTCTCATGTCTGTTGAGAAGGTTAACGAGAGAAGGCGCAACTAGGCACTCTTTATGGATGTTGGCATGACATACTGCTCAAACGCAGAAACGGGTATAATACATACTTACATACATACATACATATATATATATATATATATATATATATATGAAGAAATATAGTTTAAAGGTGTGCTATATTTATCGTATGAAGTGCTCAATATCAGAGCTAGAGTGTGTGTGAATATAGAAAATGAACATTGAAGTCAACACTCAGAGGCAACAGAATGTTTCAATTTAGACACAATCATGAGGCAATCATCAGACCTGATGATTGTGTCTAGCATGAAACAGTCTGTCGGCTCTGAGTGTTGAATTAAATGTTCACTTATATATATATATATATATATATATATATATATATATATATATATATATATATATATATATAATTGGTCGGACATTGAAGTCCACAGTTGAGGCGACAGGTTGTGTCATGCTAGACGCAATCGTCAGTTGCAATAATCAGTCTTTTTTGATGTTAGCATACATACTGCTGAAAAGCAGGGTTAGAATTTCATTGCATATATATATATATATATATATATATATATATATATATATATATATATATATATATATATATTATAATAAAGAATATTGCGTTACTATTTAATTGTATTGAGCCCTACTTTAAATTAGTGTTATGAACATTTGAATTTATATTTGGTCCGTTCTCATTTCATCTATATATATATATATATATATATATATATATATATATATATATGTAAAAAATTTCTCCGATTTAATCGGTAGAGAAGACGGAAAACAGGAAAATTTATGAATAAAAATGACAATAGGAAAACTGGTAATTTGACGCGTTTCGTTCCAATGTGGACTTTATTAAAGCAAAACGTATTTTGCTTTTGATAAAGTCCACATTGGACGAAAAACGCGTCAGCAATTACTAGTTTTCCTATTGTCATTTTTATTCATATATATATATATATATATATATATATATATATATATATATATATATATATATATATATATATGTAAGCAAATATATGGATATAGATCCGATCAGTATGAAGAAAAAATATATATTGTCGGAAAAAGCCCCGATTAAACGTCTGTTGAAAATTCTTTATATACAATTATGCTGTTTTAATGTTAATAAATCAATGGACGTTTTTCAACTAAGGTCTATAGCGATTTGCGTTTAAACCATCTTCAGGACATATTCATAAAATATAATTTTCATTATCAATTCAACATGACAAAGACGATGTACATAAGAACAAGACTTATCCAAACAGATAACTGAAAGTTTTATAAGATCAGCGTCCGTTTAAAACATGGTCACGTTGTCGTCACGTGGGCGACGCTGTGAAAACGTATTCCTAAAATTTGAGTATTTTGAATGAAAATGAAAAAATGAAAAGAATTTTATTTTGACGACAACGTGACCATGTTTAAACGGAGCGCTGATCTTATAAAACTTTCATTTAACTGTTTGGATAAGTCTTGTTCTTATATATCGTCTTTGTCATGTTGAATTGATAATGTTAATTATATTTTATGAATATGTCCTGAAGATGGATTATTAGACGGAAACGTCCGACGTTGACATATTAACATTAAAACAATATAATTGCATATAAGGATTTTGTTTGTTTTTTCCGTATATATTTTTTTCATATATATATATATATATATATATATATATATATATATATATATATATATGTCACGGGTGTTTTCAATTTGACATTATCTTTTGTTGCCGCAAATATTATTTTTAGTGAGCACATATGTTTGAGTAGACATCACTGTTTTGGGTCCAGGGAATTTAAGATCTACCGGCCTAGATCATTAATGCAACTACACCAGATTCGATTCCTGACGATAGGCACATTTCTTTTTATAAGAGAGAAAAGAAAGAAAGAAAGAAAGAAAGAAAGAAAGAAAGATGAAATTTAGAAAGGAAGGAAAATAATGGAAAGAAATAAGAAGAAAATAGGAAAGAAGAAAAAAAAAGAAGGACAACCGTAAATAATAAAGGAAAGAGAAGAAAAAGAAAGAAAAAGAAACGTAAGAGGAAAAATGAAAAGTATGAAGGGAAAGCAAAGTAAAGGAATGAAAGAGAAAAGAAAGAAAAGACAACGAAAAATGGGAAAAAGGAAAAAAGAGTTAAAATGAAAGAAGGTAAAAGAAACGATCGAATGGAAAAAAGGAAACCAGAAAAAATAAAAAAAAAAACGAAAGAAGGAAAAAGATGGCTAAATATAAAATGGAAAGCGTGAAAGAAAATGCTGAATGTAACAGATTTGAAAGCTAGCTATTGTCAGAATTTAATTCAGCGACCTTCTCAAAATGAAGTTGTTTTCAACGTGGCGATTCGACCGTAACTATGACAACGGCATCAGCTGTATGGCGAGTGAATTCAACAGCGAACATCAGACAATATTAAGAAAAGTAACAGATAAAAAGGAGAGATTAAGAAACATCACGAAAAAGGAAGAGGGAAAGGAAAAAGAGAAAGACAGAACAAGGAAAAGAAGGGTACGGGGTGTGGGAAAGAAAGGAAAATATGGAGAAATAATGAAGTTAAAGACACTGTTAGCATTGGCTTCCAGTAACTACACTATCAACAACAACAGAAACAATAACGACAACTATTACTGCTACTACTACAAATACTGCTGATGATAATTATAGTGACGAGGTTTTTTAAAAACTAATAAAATAATATCTCTGAAATTTTGTATAGAATTTGAGAAATCATTTTTCTTGACTCTTCGCATCGTGTCCGCAGTGTTAAAATTAGAGTTGCAAATACGCTGCCTTATATTAACAGAGAATTGATAATAATTTACAGGAAAATACTAAAATGTGCATTCACCATCTAAATTAATGATCCTCAATTTAAAAAAAATACGAAAAGAAAGACATTTCTATACATATTGTTAAACGAAGAATCATTCTGATGCTACAATTGACCAGTACAGAATATATCAGCTATAGTGCTATCTACAATTCTTCTTCTTATCGATGCGGGGAGTTGGGTGTTTAAATCCTTCCTTATCGAGCTTCAGGTGGTTACATTGGCGTCTACTTAAAGAAATGATCATGTGACTAATGTATTCGTTTGTAGCTTTATCTCCATTAAAAGTTTCACATCCTTGTATTGGATAACGGAATCCTGAAACCATTGAGGAAGTTCAACTGGGCTTATGGTGGAAAGATTCATCTATGTCCCAGGCGAGGACATATTTCACGAACGAGAAACAGCGAGTCTAGGTTTTTTCCCAAATTGTAGACTGCGAGCTGGAGTTTCATTCTCTATCTGAGAAAGATATATTCAAAAGGAAATGGCAACACGTAAGCAGCTGAGGAGACAGATGGTGGGCGAAAGAAAGCAACATTACTGTTTAGCTGCTGGAAATAAACTGAAATTGACTTCCACTTGCGTCACTGTATGGAGCAGTGTCACTAAGCGACATGACATCTTTAGCGAAAGGAGATAAGTGCCTTCTGTATTACCTACATCAACATAGTTGTTATAAAATAGGCGATGAGCGGTCAGTTCGTGGTAGCAAAGTAGTTGATTGAAACGGTACAGTAACTTTACTACAATATTACCTCCATCCAAAATACAACGAGTCTACAACGTTGTTCCGTGGTTGCTGGGTTCTTATGTTGAACATACATCAATCTTGCCCAACAAACCATCATCGAAGCCCTTTTGGCGGGTATTAACATTTCTGAGATCGGGAAAAGCTATTATACAGGTGTCGAACGATAAGTCAACACTTGACGATTGCATTCCAACAGAAATCTACAGAGTTGATAGCGGACTCTACTTCAAAAACATCATATGCTTTTAAATATACTTAAAAATATGTTTGTTTCCCAACCGTTCAAACATTCTTTCATCGCTCATCTCAACAAGTACAAGCATGATATATATAAATAAGGCATTCACGGAGAGTTTTCATTCATCTCGATCAATCACAAGATTCTTGTTCGCAACGATGAGACTCAACCTCAAATCCCGTCCCGGGTATGACGATAAACTACATCCGACAGCAAGGCCTCTAATCAGGAGGTTTTGAGGAGCGTGGAACCACCTCATAGGTGCTGGTGAACCACCTCTTAATTTCTGATGTTCCAGGTTCACCCAGACCCGGGTTGGTAGCACCTATTAGGGTCCCAGCTATGGGTAAAAAGTTAACACCCACAAAACTGGAGTTAAAACACTATGAAAGCGTAAGAATAAGTTTGAGTAACAGCAATACTTTTTTTTTAAAATATTACCAAGTGTAAATGCTTGAAGAAAAAATTATTACAAGCAATACATTTTTGGAAAAAAATATTAGCAGCAATAAATTTTTGGAAAAAATATTACCAGCAATATATTTCTGAAAAATATTACCAGCAATAACAATCTTGTCGGCATTAAATAATCCATTGAGGTTGATTTACCATAAAACAAAATAAACCAAGCCAATCTAAACCAAACAGTACATACTCTATTCATACGAATCTATCCTAAAAATCTTGTCGTCATTAAATAATCCATTGAGGTTGATTTACCATAAAACAAAATAAACCAAACCAATCTAAACCAAAGAGTACATACTCTATTTATACGAAACTATCCTAAAAATGTTGTTGCCATTAAATAACCCATTGAAGTTGATATGCCAGAAACCAAACCAAATCAACGTCAACTCAGATCTCAACTGAGAGCTAGGATAAAGACGCAGGAGAAAAGGTCGGTCGCTGCCTGTACGGCTTCAGAAACTACACAGACTCCTTCTGCCTTGCTACATCTCTACAAGAACCACATCAGACTAAAAATAGAGTATTGATGCTACATATGAGCTGCAGTTACCCAATCCAAACTATTAATCTCTGACCGTGTTCAAAACTGTTTCCGCGGCTTTTGGGGGATTAATTGTCCGCTCCTCCTACTACAAATTCTTTCCTACAGTAGATAAGTTGCTAACTTCTCGCTGCTTTCCTACTATTTTCATTACCGATGTTCATACGAGATACAATTTCTTGGTCCCACCTTTTCAAACCATCACATCTAGGATCCAACATGTCACGTACACTGAGCCGACACCCTTCATATTCCATTTTAAGGAGTAATTTCCAGTGAGCTTCTTCTTCAGAACTGTTGCAATGTGTAACGGACACCCAGGAGGATTCATTCCCTGACAACTACAACCTTAACCTGTTCAATTCGAAAGTCAACTTTTATCTATTCTACATAGTCTCATAATATAAAACCCCCACTTCCTATCTATACACATTTACATGAACCCCATTCAGTAGCCTTTTATGTTTAAAGTTACTTAGACTTTGTATTGAGTGAATGAGAGTCAACAAAATGTGTAGCTTTTCGTATCATGTTTGCTTTTGTTTTTTCCTAAAGTTTTTTTTCATCTATCTTAGCCAGTGTTTATATATTAAGTTATGGCATATATTAATCCATTTTTTTTCTGATTTTCTACGACTGATCTCGAAGAATAAGCTTTCGTTACATTTTTTTGTTTCTTAGTAACTTTGTCGTCTAATGTTGTTGAAATTTTATTTCAGATTAGCAACCCCTTTGGGATGGAAAGTCAGGTGGACAACAATGAGCATGCTCGAGAAAAATTACAAAAACATTGACTAAATCAAAATAATTACTGCGTCTATTAGGCAGTTACATATATTCGTTCGTTCTTTCCATTAAACTTTCCTTGTATTTTTTGCTTCTTAGTAACTCTGGTCATCCTGTGAACCTGTTGTCTAAAGTTATTGAAAATTTATTTCAGATTAGACACTCTTTTGAGATGTAGCGCCAAGTCAACAAGAATTAGCATGTTCCATATTTTCTCTTTGCTTTTAATAAAGTTTATAAAGCTGCTCGAAACATTAGGGCCGTGGATGAAGTTGACTTCATTACTAACAGAATAGCACATGAATTTCTTTCCCGTTTTAAAGAAGGTCATTTCGAACTCACAGTGTATAATCATCTTCAAATAGATGGAAGACTAGGTGGAGGAAAACCTTTTTTTTTCTTATATTTCTGATTGTAACGGGTATTCTGTTGTCATCCATACATAATATAATTTACTATTTCAGACGGCTGACACAAAAATGATGTTTTTTATACAGACCTTCTCGATGTGCGACAGCATCATTGAAAGTAAATAAATTGTATTGTGAAACAAACACCCAGGAAGATGCTAACCACTAGTCTTAACCTCTTCAAGTTGAAAGTCAAATGTTATCTATTCTACGTATCTTCATAATAAAAAACAAACTATTTTTCCTCCCTATACACCCTTACATGAACTCCATTCTGTAACATTTTATGTTTAATGTCAATTAGATTTTGTATTGAATGAATGAGAGTCAAGAAAATGTGTAACTTTTCGCAACACGTTTGCTTTTATTTTTCTACCAGTTCTTGTTCATCTGTCTTAGCCTGTGTTTCGATGTTAGGTTGTGGCATATATTCAACCAATTTTTCTAATGTTCTGCGACTGAGCTCGGAGAATAAGCTTTCGTTGCATTTTTTTTGTTTCTTACTAACTCTGGTCCTCCCGTGAAACTGTCGTCTAACGTTATTGAAATTTTATGTCAGCTTAGACATCCGTTCGAGATGTAATACGAAGAAGACAAAAATGAACATGTTCCACATCTCTTTTAAGAAGGTCACAAAGCTGGTCGAATCGTTTGTGATGTATACGGCAATGAAATGCTTGAGAACAACTAAACGATCAATGCTAACCTGTATGTTGAACAGGCGAACAGGCTCACAGAGGCAATTCAGTTGAAAAAACCTGACCAGCGATACAGTATAAATATTCGACATGACAATACTCGCCCCACATCGCTAACATGACGAAACATGCAATTAAGAAGCTGGGTTGGGAACTTTTACCACACCCACCATATTCTCCTTATTTAGCCTTTTCAGACTATCACATTAGTTGTGAAGAATGTTCACACCAACCATTACATTATGGAACCAACTCCCATGAGAATGCTTTCCCGAGTACTATAACCTTAAACTCTTCAAGCCCAGTTATAACCGTTATCTTTCCCACATATAAACTATGCTTCTTAACCTTTACTTTTATCCCTCATACAGCCATCTCCTTCAATAAGCTTTACCTTGAGTGTTTCTTGGGCCTGTGAGTCATACGGCCATATCAGGTTGATCCACCGGTTCTCGTACGATCTCAAAAGTTAAGCAAAGTCGAACCTGATCAGTATCAAGATTGGTAACGAATTGTGAATACCAGGTGCTGCGGTGGTGTAATCGAAAACGCCTCGGAATTGGAACATGGCAGGTGTGGCACTCGTAGAATGATCTAACACGAATTAAGAATAGAGATTTTTTGCCATAATATCATTACATACCATAGCTTTCCAAAAGATAACGAGGAAAGAGGGTCTAGAGAATTAGAACAGTACATATTAAAGGCAAGAGAAACAGATGAAAGTATCAAGTAAACTACTTAACGAGGATGACAGTAGAAGGATTAGAGGATTAATGGTTGAAGTTGAGTAGAGACATGCTCACCCCAATCTTCACAGATGAATATGACCATAAATAATTTAAAAACATACTAGAGTCAATAGATAAAAAACATATAAAAGTCAATAGTTAAAAAAAACATACAAGAATCAATAGATAAATAAACATACAAGAGTCAATAGATAACAAACATACTAGAGTCAATAGATAAAAACATACAAGAGTCAATAGATAAAATAAACATGCTAGAGGCAATAAATAAAAAATACAACTGTAAATAGTTAAATAATGAACAGAGAGAAAGAGAGAGGGAGACAGAGAGAGAGAGAGGGGTTTATCTAGATAAAAATAGAGATGGCTCCTTAAATGATTGTCAGATGGATTTTTACTTTTTCTCAATTTCTTTCCATAAAGCAACTCTCGACATAATGCCATTCGCGCACGTGTAATGCCGCCGGCCGTTTATCTCTCTTTTGTTCAGCGCAAGAACTTCCGAACGCAATTCTACAAGATGATATTGCGTGAAGCGCCAACGAATTGTTGCATTACTTGACACCATTCATTAAACAGCGTTTGGCAAATGCTCCCTCGAGGAACGTGTTCCTTCTGGGACATGTTCACTAATCACAAAACATGTGGCGGGGAAGGGTGCCACTGCGGATAATGAGGGCTAAAAGAGGCACAGATTCAATTTGCGTGTTTTGATAAACAAGATAGTTATTGATTTTTCTTTCAAACGTTGAAGCAGAACATCTCGGCGCCATTATTCACACAATGTTAGTGAAATCTTAGAAGCGTCTCTGAAGTGTATCCAAATCCTTATTGCTTTTGCAGTCGGCCAAACTGCAGTATATTTTTTATAATCTTTACAAAAATTTTATTAAGCATTGAAATTAGGTTTCACTTTTTATATACGGTTGTTCATTCAAGGCTAAAAAGCCACTCAAGGTAGAATCTTAATGAATATGGTTGGTGGAGTAAATTGCGGAAGTATAAAGTTCCTAGTCTGAGAATATGTAGGATTGATAATAGTTGGCTCTATATTTAAGGAGACTATAATCGTGGTAATCCAAAGAAAAATCTGCAATGTTATTGGTGCTGACCTTTCACCCCACTGTAACGAAGCTTCCATGTGTCTTTTGGATAAATACTTTCATGGTAAATGTTCTGATGAACTTTCCTTTGTGGTACCAAAATTTTGTGAATTTAAGCGCAGTACTAGATTGGCGGTATGGTCTCATCATTTTACAGATGAAATGGCTAGATGTAACCGTAAGTTCTATGCTAATAGTTTCTTCTATCGCACTTCTCGCTTGTGGGACTCTTTCCGTCTTCTTGTTTCCCGGTTAATTTTGATTTTCAAAAATTTAGATGCAATGTCAATCATTGTCTTTTATCTTCTTAATTCTTTTTTTTAATTGTCTTCTCTCCTTAATAGTAGTTTTTTTTTCTAATATTATCTTACACACAATAACCCCTTGCGTCTTAGTGGCTTTATTGTCTTTGATCTTCAAAAATTTAAATTCAATGTCAGTTGTTATCTTCTGTCATAATTCTTTTATTGTCTTCTCTACTTAATAGTAGTAGTTTTTCGCATATTCTCTAACATTCAGTAATCTCTTGCGTCTTAGTGGCTTTATTGCCTTGTTTGGAGTGAAATGATTAAAAAAATCAAGAAGCACGCACATGGGAATCTGTTACACTTTTTAACAATTCTGGAGAAGAAATTGTCTGTGTGGATCGTCCCCCCTTACTAATGGAAGAGAAAGTGAATTTCAGTGGATCTGCCAGGTCATGTACCCAGGTACGTGGCCTGGCAGACCTTAGATGTGGAGGTCTGAATTGATAAAATTAAGGAATGTCGCTCATTTGAACATTTGCCATGAACTATAGTGTATAGTTATACTAGCAACGTTTCGTCTGTGGGAACGGGACTGTCGGGAGGTGGGGGATAATTAATTACCCACAAGGTCGCGTAAACACTTTTAAACTCGGTTAGAGCTGATAAAAAGTAAAAACGGGGCAGCTCCAGCCCAGATATTCCATTTTGGATTCTGACTCTTGTACTTTCTGGAGCAGTTTAAAGAACCAACCATCTTCCCAGACTCTTTTGCGATCGTTCTTATATACAAGTTCCACTTGAGATCTGAGGTGAACTTTAGTTCCAATAAAAGATAATGAGGTTTTAAACAATGAAACTCACCCGATTTAAGGCCCGAGGGCCACTCCTGGTAGAGGGTTAAAGAGCAAGAGGCACAGTTGAAGCGAATAGGTGAAGAAGAAAGGCTATAAAAAGTCAAAATTTATAATTGTTAAGAAAAGCAAAAAACCAACATGCGAATAGCAATGTGGAGATACTAAAATTTAAACAAGTACAAAAATCTAAATCCCTAGGAATTGTTTTAACAGAAGACGGAAAATGCTGCACCGAAATCCGAAGTCGCATTAAGATAGCAAAAGACGCTTTTCAAAAGGTAAGCAAAGTATTAAGTATAACGAAAATTCGATTAAAAACAAAGAAGAGTACTGAACTGTTATATAATATCATTAATTTAGATCCTAACAAAGCTAGTGGTGGTGACGGGATACCAGCCATTGTCTTGAAGAAATGCGCGCCTGAACTGGCGCCCGCCCTTTCGAAACTATACAACTACTGCCTCAAGGAATCTTGTTTTCCTGACTGCTGGAAGTCATCTTCGATCGTTCCTGTCTTCAAGAACTCCGGTGACACCTCTGACCCTTCCAACTACCGTCCTATCAGTCTCCTTCCCCTCTTCGGCAAAGTCTTCGAAGCTCTAATCAATACCGGGGTGGTTAACCACCTCACATCCCATAATCTGCTTTCAGACAAGCCATATGGTTTCCGCTTTTCCCGATCTACAGCCGATGTGCTCACGGCCATCGCTGAAACAGTCTGCCGAGCTCTCTAAAATAACGGGGAAGCCCGAGCCGTGGCACTACACATCTCCAAAGCATTTGATAGGGTTTGGCATGCCGGCCTTCTGCGCAAGCTCCAGGGTTATGGCATTACGGGTCGATTATATAACCTAATACAATCATTCCTGTCAAACCGTGAATTGAAGGTCGTTCTCAACGGATTCTCCTCCAGTTCCTATCCCACGAACGCAGGTGTCCCTCAAGGCTCCATCCTAGGCCCCACTCTATTCCTTATCTACATAAATGACCTTCCTGACGCCGTAACTTCCCAAGTTGGGATCTACGCGGATGACACCACAATTTATTCCTGCCTCAAAACAAATCTAGTCTCGCTGACAAAACTCACCTTGCCGTGCGTCTCGAAAAGGACCTCCAATCGATTGTGAACTGGGGCATGAATTGGCTGGTCAACTTCAGCGCTTCTAAGGCAAAACTGCTCTCTATTAATCACCATAGAGAGCCTTCCCTTCCCTCCATTAGTTGTCTGACGTTCAACTTCTCGAGAGCAACTCTTTGCGGCTTCTCGGTCTCACGTTGACTGCTGACCTGAGATGGAATAAATACATCGAGTCAATTGCCTCGTCCACTGCGAGGAAAGTTGGCTCCCTGAGCCGCGCTAGGAAGTTTTTCTCCCCTGAGTCGATCCTCCAGATATACAAATCCACAATTCGCCCTTGCATGGAGCATTGCTGCCATATATGGTCTGGCGCCCCTTCTGCTTGCCTCGGGGTTCTTGATAGGCTCCAGAGGTGGATATGCAATATGGTGGGCCCTGCCCTGGCGTCTCGTCTACAGTCACTTTCTCACAGACGCGCCGTCGCCTCCCTCTGTCTTTTCTACAAATACTTTCATGGCAATTGCTCCGAGGAGCTGCATTCGCTGGTTCCCAGACATCATGAGTTCCAGCGCCCTACGAGGCTGGCATCCCGCTCTCACCCCTTCACTGTCGAAACTCCTAAATGTAGCCATCTCTTCTACTCTAATAGCTTCATGTCTCGCACCTCTCGCCTGTGGAACTCCCTTCCCTTCTTCTGTTTCCCTGTGAGCTATAATCTCCAGCTATTCAAGTGTAATGTCAATCGACATCTCCAGTTGCCTTGATCTATCCACTACCCTCATCCTTTCTTCTATCACTCCTATCTGATCTTGCTATTTTCTGTAACCCCTTGCGTCCTAGTGGCTTCCCGCCTTGCTTGGGGTGAAACGCTTAAAAAAAAAATGACAGTGAATACTGGACAAATTCCTCGGAGATGAAGAAGCAACTTGAGACACCGGTAATGTGGTTCTACAGAAGGCTGCTGAGAATACTCTAGACTAAACATTAGAGCAAAATGGAAACAAAAAAGAGACCTAAACTTATAATCCGGAAGAAACATTTGAACTTTCTATTGCACAAAATGAGGAAAGAGGGCTTGACAAATTGTATACCTACAAGGACATATTGAAGGCAAGAGGGATGGAGACAAACAACGCATAACATAACTTGGGAGCTTGACTGAATGTTGGACAATCTCACAGATGAAGAAGATACTGGAAGCAACAGAAGGATGATGAGAATACCGTGAGCAACGACTAAGTTTCAGAGATAATAGAAGCAAAAAGGACACTTATAATTAACACCAGGAAGAGACAGTTGACGTTTCTGGGGCACTTCATGAGGAAAGAGAGCTTGGAAAATTTGACACTCACAGGACAGCTTGAATGGACAGAGGGACAGAGGAAAGCGACTCATAACCTACCTAACGATTTTGATGTAAATGTTTAGCAGAACAGGGATTAAGAGATAGAGTTAAAAAGACAGACTTTACTAAAATGTACTAAGGACAGAAAGTTGTTAGAAGCCATGTACGGCCACGTTCCGAAGAGAACGATAAATAGTAGTAGTAGTAGTAGTAGGGGAAGAATACGAAAAAGAATAATAATACGAAGAAGATGAAGAATACAAAGAAAAAAAGAATATGAAGAATACGAAGAATATGAAGAAGAAGAAGAAGGAGAAGAAGAAGAAGAAGGAGAAGAAGAAGGAGAAGAATTAGGAAGAATACGAAAAAGAAGAAGAAGAAGAAGGAGAAGAAAAAGTAAAAAGAAGAAAAAAGAAGAAAAAGGAAGCAAAAAAAAGAAGAAAAAGAAAAGAAGAAGAATAGTGAAAGACGACAGTTCGCTAAGCGTTTTTGAAGGCAGCTATGTTACTCCATCATGCTTTTTCTTTTGACATAAGCAAGGAATCTTTTGGAATATTCTGAGAACCTTTGAGACAAATACAAAGCGTTGGTATTAGAGAAAAAAGGTTTTTTTTTCCATTAATTTTTCTTAGGGCCATATCACGTTGAAACACCGGATCCCGTAAGATGAGCGAAATTAAGAAACATTAAGCGTTGTCAGTACCTAAATGGGTGACCGCATTGAAATACCAGGGACTGTAAGCTTGGATGTTCGGGTGGTGTAATGGATAACGGCTCGGATTTTTTGACGGAGCGCCGAGTTTCAAATCTTGTTGGGTTTGTTATGTTCAGTTATGCGCAAATGCCTTTGGAAAAAGGCATGAAACAAACTCTCCTCCCTTCATCTATGGGTTAATTAGTAATTATATCACTAAACCATTATCATCTACCCCACACCCACCAAATTCTTACAATCTAAAAATATTTCCCGGCTTTAAATAACTCTCAATCGGTAGATAAGCCGAAAACAAATTTTCCACGGACGTAATGTTGCAGGGCAAGCGCCACTCTATGGCTATTTCCATGGAAAATGTTCTGGCACATTCCCTAATTGCACTAGTTCAGAGCTTTTCTGCTAAATTAATAAAAACCGGGCATGATTGAGAAGCCCTACATCTTCGCATCTTTAGTAAGACTTCTCTATCTAGGCCGGTTGTTCTTAATTTCACAGATTAAGAAATAACAAACAGGACTATGAATTGAAACACGTGTACCTACTAAGATAAAGTATTTACTAATGAGAAATAATGACGGATTAAAAAACATTAAATAAATACTTATATATGTATTCATATGCATCTCTCTCTCTCTCTCTGTATATATATACACATATACATACATACATACATTTATTATATATATATATATATATATATATAATTAATGGGGAGAAACTTGTCATTGTTGTAATGCCTTCACTCTTCAGGGCTATCTGTTAAGATATTTTTGTCTAACTTTGGTAAATATATCTGCTAAAATGAGTATTATTTTGATTTTTGCATAATTCAGAAGAAAATTTTTTCGTCGCATCCTATATATATATTAATTGGGAAAAATAATATATATATATATATATATATATATATATATATATATATATATATATATGACAATAGGAAAACTAGTCATTTATATTTATAAATATTGTCTTTTATACAGGTTAACTCTGAGAAATTTTCATATATATATATATATATATATATTAAAAAGAAAGAAGAGAGGTGCCGCAAAAAGTTTTTGGTTGTAACATTACAACCAAAAACATTTGCGGCACCTCTCTTCTTTATAATATACATATTTTTTCTCTCGTTGGAACCACTTCAACCTCTTTCTTTTATTTATATATATATATATATATATATATATACAGGGGGCCGACACTATTTTTGGAACACTTTGAAAAGTGTGCTTAAAGGTGTTTTTTGCTGTTGAGAGCTTTTGTGTTGATGAGTAGGTAGTTCAGCAGTAACTGTCCATTAATGGTATGAACATTGATTGATGGGTTTGTCTTTGGTTTCATGTTTTCTTTATTTTTACTTCAACTTAGGCGACACTATTTTTTGGACATGACACAAATTCCGGGTTTTTTTTTAAAGATTTAGCCGTCGAACGTCTACAATATGCAAATTTTCTGAAGTTAAATTGTACCCTGACCATTACATTTGAGTATCTTTACCATCACAGAAGAATGCATTAAAAAGAAGTCATCAGTTTGGTCCAAAAGAAGAGAGAAGACGGGCTCAGCATCCGAAAGATCTCCGCTGAGATGAAGCTACCGAAGTCAACAGTTGAATACAGGCTAAGTACAGACTATGTGTGGAAGAAGAAGAAGAAGAAGAGAGGACTGAAAAATAACAATTTCCAAGAGAACAGAAAAGAATGAAGAGGAGTGTTACGAGGTTGTTATCATCTGGAGAAAAGATGACAGCGAAGAAAGTAAAGGAGAAGTGTGAACTTGACGTCAGTGTTCGAACTGTACAAAGAAAGCTACACGAAATTGGACTTACGTATGCTAAAATCAAGAAAAGAATTACACTAACGAGAAAACACAAGGAGGCAAGGCTGGGAAGCGCCAAAAGATGGATAACAAACCATGTCGACTTCAAGAAAATGATATTTACTGATGAAAAATGTTTTAAGTTCGATGGACCTGGCGTGTGGTGTACATGGTCGAGAAAAGGTGAACCTGTTATTCTCAACAAGAGACAGATGGGAGGAGGAGGAGTCATGGTTTGGGGTATGGTATTTCCGAATGGGTTAAAAGAACGTCAAAATAGTTTGAGCTACAGAGAACTTTTGGAAAAGAGAGCCCTACCACTCATAGAAAAAGAAATGGGAAATAATTTTATTTTGCAGCAAGATAACTGCAGCATCCATGTGGCCAAATCAGTGAAAAATTGGATATGTGAAGCAATTATAACTACTCTGGAAGGGCCTTAAGAAGTCTAGACTTAAATTTAATTGAAAACATATGGGAAATGCTTGCAGAGCTTGTTTACGACGGGCCAGAAATAACCAGAGAGGCTGAACTGTGGCAGCGCATACAAGATGCTAAAAATAGACTGCTAGAAACACGAAGAGACGTTATTATCAATATGTACGAACATTATAAAGACAGACTGATAGAAGTCATTGAATAAAAGGGTGCTGCCATAAAAAAATGTCTGAAAATGCTGTCTCCTGTGTAATGTGAAAATTTGTAAAAAAATACTTCTAATTTGAATTCTGCTTTTCCATTTGTAGTATTGAAACAGTTTTTAAATATTATTGCCATTACACTAAAACAGTACAGACTGCCTGTACTACCTAAAACTTGAAAAAATAAACTGTCTGAAAAATAGTGTCGTTCCCCTGTATATACCGGTGTAACATCAAAATTGTCCAAATCATGTAACACCAAAATTGTCCAATTGTTAGATTAAGGTTTCATCATTGTATTTTAGAAATGATCAAAACTATCTTACAGAAATTCGCCGAGGTTTTTTATAACACTATTGGACACTACTTTGAACAATAAGAATGTATTTAGCTCTAAGTCGAAATGAAGCTCCCTCTGGCTGTTGAGACCTCCTAATCCAGTTTTCCTCTTTAAGGTTTCGTCTTTTTAAAAATTATTCACCGTTCTATTGATGGTTCTTGAAAAGACTTCGAAGACAGACGCCAGAGTATGAATTTTGGTACCATTACTGACGGCTTGAAAGATTTTTATCTCTCACCATTGCTCAGTTGGGAAGACATATTGGGTTTGGCACAAAATAATTTTAACCTGTTCTCTTGCTAGCTGAATTTTTTCTGGGCTTCTTACGACAAATGGTATCAAGGACGTTAAATGTCTTATCTGAAAGCCTGTGAAAAAGAAACTCAATTAGTTTAGTGTTTTTTTATATATTAAACATTTTGTGGGGTGGATATTTATCACATGCTGTTACATAATTTGGACAATTATGCTGTTACACCAGGTGTATGTAAAATTTCAGATAAGACTAAAAATATATCTGTAAAAGGATAAGATGCATAATGAGAACAGAAAAATTTATCGTAGCCGACGCGTTTCGTCCTCTAAAAGGGCGAAAAGCGATAGATAAGATTTAATTTGTCTTTATTCACGCACACACACACGCGTACATATATATATATATATATATATATATATATATATATATATATATATATATGTGTGTGTGTGTGTGTGTGTGTGTGTGTGTGAATACACATATACCTACGTTTGTAGTGCAACTCTGAGTTTCATGATTACCCACTTCATAAGGCACAAATGGCTTATTAATATATACTTTATAATTCTGTTTGAGGACTGTTTTGTTTACACCTTAAATTAAATAAATACTTATTTGGTTATCTGTATATATATATATATATATATATATATATATATATATATATGCTATATCACATGCATATACAGTTGCTAAAATCTCGTTATTTAGTTTATGTTCATACTTATATCTATATCTATTTATCTATGTGTGTGCATGTAGTATATATATATATATAATATACATTATATATATATATATATATATACATATATACGCATGGATATATATATATATATATATATAACAATAAAACACACACGTGTGTATATATATATATAATATGTGTATATATATATATATACTCACACACACACACACACATATATATATATATATATATATATATATATATATATATATATTTATACGTGTGTGTATACTGCAAACATTCATTTAAATACGTTCTATTGAACAGAATTAAAAAGTCTGTTGAGCCTTTTGGTTAGTTTTCCCCGCTCTCCGAAAAATCCTTTAATGTCAGGCACAACACACCCACACACACACACTCACGCACACACACACACACATATATAAATCAATAGATAATGAACATAGTCATATATATATACATATGCGCGCGTGTGTGTGTGTGTATATGTGTGTGTGTGTGTGTGTGTGAGTAGAATAAGATAAAAAAGCAATTCATTTCATGAAGATGCTGTTTATTGGCTTATTTCCAGTAAGGCTCAGAATTCAAAACAAATCAATAATTTAGGAAAGGCTCATTTGGCGGGAATCCGAAGGACGAAACCAAGAAGAGGCCCCAAAAGGAAAGACGGCCATGGTTGTAGAAGATTTTTGGAAATCAAAAAGGAAATCTATAAAAAAAAAACAAAAAAAAAAAAAAACTTTAGAAGGACAACAAGCTAACTCTTCAGGGGAGGCAGACAGATACTTGAAAAAATCTTGTGTCCTAACTGATTGACTTTCGAACAAGGTTAGCTAAATCTATAGATCATGTCAGTAAAGAGGAAGTTTTTATAAAAATAGCAACAATAAAGTAACTTATATTCACAATCAAAAATGATTCAGCTGATATTTCAGGCAAAATGCGGAACGAAGACATGAAGAATTTGTTTTTTAAAAATCAATTCCATCCAAGCAAGGTAATAATGCCACTAAGACGCAAATTGCTATTTTGAGTGAAAAAACTTAAGAAGGAAAAAATGAAAAAATCTTAAGGAGGAACCGGAAGTCAATCCGGAAAAGGAAACAAGTGTTAAACACCTTCTCTTGTCTAAAAGGCAGGGGAGGAGTATGAACTGGGCGATAGGTGAACCTGCCTACTCTTATTGAGGTAGAAAAAATAAATAGAGTTTTAGCGTTTAGGTGAAGATGTTAGAAGTATAGGCTTGAAGCAGGCATTAGAAGGAACCGGAAACCCAGTCCTAAAAAGAAAACCTCTAACCTTGTACAAAAGACTGGTGAGGAGTATGGACCGGCTAATAGGCGAATCTACCAACTCCTATTGAAGGAAAATAAATAAATAGTAAATAAAATTTCAACGTTTATGCGGAGACGTTAGAAGGATCCAGAAACATAACCCTAAACAGGAAATAAAGTTATAAAGAGAAGCCATCAAAGGAATAAACCTATTTAACATATTTAAATGAATAGATGACAGTAAAGGTCAAAGAGGGATGGAGAAAGTTGCTTTGAAATATTTGGTGTGTAAAATTAGTACTTGAAGCGGCAGAATTATGGTTCTACCTATGAATGTGGGTAACGAGGATGTCTTAATTTAAATAAACGGAACAACAAGAAACGTTTACCTACAATTAGAAAGAGAACGTTGATATTTCTGAACAGGTAACGAGGAAAGTGTACCTAGCGAATTTAACACTTACAGGACATTGTGAAGATCAGAAAATTAAATGGAAACAGTTAACGCGCTTAACGAGAACAGGGACAAGGAGAATAAGGAAATACATGAAGCCGTGGAGAGCCATTATCGCCTGTGCAGGGCTAATATCAACCAGTAAGAGGCAGGGGTTTACTGGAAGTGAAAGAGAATGAGAAGACTTTAGTGAGGAGTAATGGCAATAAAAGAACGGGTTTCTGGAAGACAGTAGATTACGATTGATTTCGCATTTAAATTTTTGGAAGTTGTAAGTGGAAGGGAAGCAAGAAACCGGAAGAGGTTAGAAGGAACTATTAAAATAAAATTTACGGTTAAATCTCGCTAATTTATCAGTAAAAAGATGAGACCTAACAGCCACTCTAGTAGTACAATTAAAGTCATGCAATCATAGTACCACGGAAGAGAGCTTATTAAAACTGCCATGAAAATATTTATAGAAATGACAGAGGGAATCCACGTCACATCGGTGGGAGGGTCTAGATCAAAGATTCCTAACGTGAGGTGTATGCCCCACCGGTGGGGTTTGGTAATATTTTGGTGGGGCATGCGTAGGATGTGCACCGTTCGGTTTACCAACAGAATAAGGGGGCAATTCGAAAATGAGTTATTAACAGTGAATTGTTTTCTAGTGAGTCTGAGTGAGTGTGTTGATATTAATGCATGTTAATGCACACGATGCATATACAGTTATGCATACCTAAAACTACAACGACCGTTGTAAGAAATTTGTTATTACCATTTCCATCTTCAAGTTTAACTGAATATGGCTTGAATGCTTTGTTATTGAAGAAAAGAAATCGACTGGATATCACTAAATGAAGAGACTTGAGGCTTAAACTGACTAAATTGTTGCCTAATATAAGATCTATCTGTAGCAGGCATGACGCACAAGGGTCTCACTAACAGTCATTTTGTGATGGGCTTAAATTTCATTTTGCATTATTATTTCATGATTAAAATGATCAAAGTATATTACAGAATAAAGCTTTCATTCAAATATTTTATATTTCTGCCTTTCAGTTCTCTATTATATGTTTTGAATCTATATATATATTTAAATTATATATATACTGGGTGTCCATAAAGTTCGTGTGCACTTTAAAAATGTATAACTTTATTTGGATTTGCGATAGAAATAATTTGTAAAAAGGATTAGAAAGAAGTAAATCTATATCTTTTAAGGTTTTATTGAAATTTTATTTAAGTTTCCACATGTCCTCCATCATTAGCAATACAAAGGATAATACGATTTTGCTGTTCACGGAAAACATTTGCCAACTGATTGACAGTAATGCCTGAAATCACATTAGTTATTTTAGCTATACTTAAAACTAGGTATATTAAACTTTATAACATTTTTTACAGATTATTTCTATCGCAAATACAAATAAAGTTATAAATTTTTTAAAGTTCACACGAACTTTATTGACACCCTGTATTTTGAAACTGTATATATTTAACTGTCTTTTTGTTGTTTTTGTTTATTTTTCTCTTTCATTGACGCCTTGGTTTTTGGAGGGTTGTTTAAAAACCAAATTAATGGCCTTTTAAGCTTCCTTCTCGTGAGCTGCAGTAACATTTTGAATATATAAGAATTAAACAATACAGGGTGGCACCGAAATTTTAGAAATACCATATTGGGGTATGGACTAAAATCTGTTGGGACCTACTAGTCTAGATTCCAAATGAGGGCCAATAACATTACAGACTGTTCGTTTGATATTGTCGGGAATCTCCAGTTACATGATCGATAACCAAATGAAATGATTCAAACAGAAATAGATGCGCAAAAATTACAAAGAAGATGAATTCGCCACTCGATGTATAATTAAGCAAAAATTACCAGCAGATGTCTAAAAATGTCTAAGACTTATAACGTATTTTAATTTTTTTAAAAAATCGGTATCAACCCAAATAAGGCAGTAAAGCCACTAAGACACAACGGGTTACAGGGTGTGGAAGAATTAGGAACAGAAACATTAGTAATGAGCAAAAAGGAAAAAAGGCGTAATCAGGAGAACAGTCGATAACGATTGACATTGCATTTCAATTTTGGAAGATTAAAGTCAGCTGGAAAGCATGGAGTTATAAGGGAGTTACATAAGCGGGAAGTACGAGAGAAGAAACTGTTAGCATAGAACTTACGTCGACATCTAGTCAGCTTAACTGTAAATAGATGGGATCTCGACGCCAATCTATTACTTAGATTTATTCTACTTAAATTCCTTGAGTCCAAGTACCATAGCGAAGGGATCATCCTGATAATTACCATGAAAGTATTTATAGAAAAGACACAGAAAGGCCATCTTACGGTGGTGAGTAAGTGACCGAAGCCGAGTCACCAGATCAGGACCGATAATATTGCTGATTTTTCTTTGGATCTTATCAAGGAGCACAAGGTAAACAGCAGGGTGACCGGACTATATGTGTCAGCAATATTCTAAGCATGGACGAATGGTAGACATATAGATATGTAAGATTACAGAGAGAACGATAAGATTAACCAATCTTCTTAGCAGCTGACCTAGCAATGGATTTCAATATAGTCTTTTCACTTCATGCCTGCTGAGAATGTTAACCTGAGAAGCCGCAACAAGTCACTTTCCTAAAGGTTAGCATCAGCCATGCTAATGGAAGGCAGAAAGGTGTCCCGCAGATAATTAATGAAGAGAAGGTTAGTTTTGGGGGCATTAAAATTAACAATTCTTTTGCCCCAGTTAACAATGGACTGGAGGACATCTTGGACATTGGCTTCCATTTTGACCTTGTCGGGCTGATCAGCCTTGTATCGTCAGAATAGATGACAAGTTGGGAGCTGATGTCATCGGGAAGGTTGTTAATGAAAATTAAAAATAGCGTAAGACCAAGGATGGAGCCCTGGGGGACACCCGTGTTAATACGAAAGGATCTAGACGAGTGGCCGGTCAGGGCAACTTTCATTTCACGATTTGATAGGAACGAGTGGATCAGCTAAAAAGTGTGTCCGGAGACACCGTAACTTTTCAGCTTGTGGAAAATACCTGTATGCCAGACCCTGTCAACCGCTTTCGAGATGTCCAATGCTTCCTTTTTTATGTGCCATGTCCTTTCAGGACGTAGGCGATCATGTCTCTCCACCTCCCTCTATCACTTGCAGCTCTCAACAAGTTCCTCCTCTATGCTTCCTCCACCAGACCATATTCTGTCATCCAGTTGCTCAAGCCCGCTAGGTATATCACGCGTTGTTTTCCCTTGTCTCTCTTTCGCTCTATTCAACCCGTGAGTTTTAGCTTCTCCAGGTCCTCTTTATATGTCCCAGAAACTTCAGCTGCCTTCTCCTGATATTCTCCTTGTTTGCAACCTAAGATCTCAACGTTGCTCACATGCTCGGTACATATCTTTAGCATTCTTCTGCAGAACCACATCTCCGTCTCCCCGAGTCTCTTCTTCCTCTTTGAGGAAATCGCCCAACATTGGCTGCCATAAAGAAGGACAGATGTCACCTAACAGCTTAGTATTCTTTTCTTTGTTACCAAAGAAATCCTCCTGTCTTGCAATACTCTGCCCAGCTTTTGGAATGTGTCTTTGGCCATTCTAATACGTATACGGATCTCAGTGTCGCACTTATCATCCTCTGTCAAAACGTTTCCCATATATTTAAACTTCAGCACCTGCTTGATTCTAGTGTCCCCAACCTGCAAATCGCATTTCGGGCTCATCTTCTTGTAGTTTATGCTTAGTCCCTTCTTCACACTCTCCGACGCTGCAGCCTGTGCTTCACCGTTTTTATCTAGAGCATGATAGACTCTTTTCGCAATTAACGTCAGAACATCAGCAGTTGACATGGAGAAAGGAAATCCGTACGGCTTGTCTGAGAAAAGGTCCTGCAATGGGAGATGATGAACTAATTTAAAATTGAATAGGGCGCCTAGGATTTTCCAAAAAAGAAGTAGAAAGCTAACAGGTCAATAGTTGGAAAGGTCGGACGGTTCACCAGAGTTCTAAAAAACTGGAACAACAGACAATGATTTCCAGCAGGTGGGAAAGCAAGAAGCAGCGAGGCATTTATTATACAATTTAGATAGAACAGGAGCCATTTCGGGAGCACACTTCTTAATGACTATTACAGGGATACCATCGGGTCCACATGCTTTGTGTTGGTCTAGGTTAAGACATGATAGCAGAAAACATTGAAGGGGTTATATTTATATCACTCAACGGAGAGACAGTTCTATGTGGGAAGGCAGGGATATTCCAAATGAGTCAAGGGTAGAGTTTGAGAAGAATTTATGGACAAAGCATTCAGCCTTATCAGCAGAGAATGATAACACCTGAAATTTATTGAAAAGGGGGAAAATAGAGATCTCGCGCCTATTTGGTACCCTATTCCAGAGGCAAAGTTGTTAGTGGCAACGCTGGGCCTCATAATCTCGGCAAACGGGAACTTTGCTACTTCGAGGACTCGCTTATATGTATTACGAGCAGAAAGGAATAGCCGCCTGTTGTCACACTGGTATAGCCGAAAATAGTGTTTCTTGTGTTCTATATAGACTCATAGTTGGAATAGTCAGTTAAAGTTCTAAGTTCTTAAAAACTGTAACAATTGCGGATGGCTTCCAGCAGGCAGGAACGCAGATGACAGCGAGGCATTTATTATAAAAAAAGGAAAAGGAGCCAATTCCGGAGCACACTTCTGTATGACCCTTAAAGGGATAGCATTGCGGAACACAAGTTTTGTGTTGACCAAGGTCAGAAATGATAGCAAAACCATGAAATGGGGTTACATGCATATAACCCAACAGAGGTTCAGTTGTAAGTAGGAAGTCACGCTGGAGTATTCCAGATGAGTCAAGATTAGAGTTGGAAAAGAATTTACAGGCAAAGCATTCAGCTTTATCAGCAGAGGAGGATAGCACTCGAAACAGCCAGTGCATAATGTGGTATCAGGGTTTCCTAATGGAAATATATGCAGGGACACCTACCATGCACGACATGGCGCTGTAGATACCCTGATATTATGCGACTGTTGATCAGAGCAGCCTCTCTAAGCACTACCAAAAAGTACCGACTCCTAATAACCTGTGGGAAGCAGCAGCCAGCAAACTGCCAACCCGGTATCCTCACAATGGAAAGACACATCCATTGGTTAGTCTGTTCACTGAATATTTAAGACAGTCAGGTTATTGTGGCCTTGTTAGAAGAAAGAGAGAGCCGTTAAACTATATCCTGATCAGGGAACAAGGGAAGAACCTCTACTGCTGTTCAACAAGGAATACGGACCGAAAAATAGGCGAGCCTATTAATCTATACAACAATAGGAGAGCATATTAATCTATCCAACAATAGGTGAGCCTATTAATCTATCCAACAATAGGTGAGCATATCCTATTAATCTGTAAAAAGAGGCACATTAAATACGACAGAATCCATATTACGACTAAGTATAAATTCTGATGTCTACTATTTTTTCTTTTTACATGTCATGTCCTTTCAGGACGTAGGCGATCATGGCTTTCGATCTTCCCTTGCAGCTCTCAGCAACTTCCTTCCTCATGCTTTCTCCCCTCGTTCTTTCATCCACTTGCTTAAGCCCGCTAGGTATGCCACGCGTTATTTCCCTCGTCTCCCTTTCCCTCTATTCCATCCGAAAGTATCAGATTCTCCAAGCCCTCCTTTCTGATTATGTGTCACAGAAACTTCAGCTGCCTATTCCTGATATTAAGTATAAGCTTCCTCCTTGTTAGCATGCTCTCCAAAACGCCATCGTTGCTCACACGATCGGTCCATTATATTCTTACCATCCTTCTGTAGAACCACATCTCCGTCGCCTCGAGCCTCTTCTTCATCATTGAGGAGATCGTCCAACATTCGCTGCCGTAAAGGAAGACAGATATCACGTAGCAGCCCAGTACTCTTTTCTTTGTTACCAAAGAAATCCTCTTGTCTCGTTATACTCTGCCTTGCTTTCGGAATGCGTCTTTGGCCATTCCAATACGTCTTCGGATCTCAGAGTCGCACTTATCGCCCTCTGTCAAAACACTTCACAATATATTTAAATTTCCGCATCTGCTTGATTTTAGTGTCCTGTAAATCACATTTCGAACTCATCCATTTACTGATGACCATTCATTCTTTCTGCTTGCAGTTTATGCTCAGTCCATTCTTTTTGCTCTCCTTCGCCATGTGACCTGACTCTTCATAGATTTTTCCCGTCACCTCCACGGTTTGATATTCAGAGTTTTCCTGCTCGTAGGCGGATTCCATCCAAGGCAAGAGTGGCAAGTTAATGCTGTTATTTATCCCACAGCTTCAGATTTATACCTTTATAAGCAAAAGTGAATACAATAGACTAGCTTGGTTGGTTGCATGAGTTTTTTAGCAGCATATCAAACCCTCTGGGTTATTTAATGCCGAAGTCTAAATATTTTGAACACAATCTTATGACTTCAACTAAATATATTTTCTACGCAACCGTATGCCTTCGACTACAGATAAAATGTATTGTTGGTCATTTTACAATGAAATGTATTGTTGGTCATTTTACACTGAAATGTATTGTTGGTCATTTTGCTATGAAATATATTGTTGGTGATTTTACTATAAAATGTAATGTTGGTAATTTTTTAATAAAAAATGTATTGTTGGTATTTTTTGCTGTAAATATATTTTTATACTTTCACAGTGTTTTATTTTTGCTTGGGAGTTAGATGGGACCCTAACAAGTGCTACCACCCTGGATCAGGGTGGACCTGGGAACAACAGCAATTAAGAGGTGGTTCCACGTTCCTCAAAACCGCCAATCTCCTGATTAAAGGTCATGCTGCAGGGTTATCATACCCAGGAACTGACCAGCCACCACTTTTCCTATTTCGTTCATGATATCCGTTACACTGCCAGCCCTACCAGAAAGAGTTAACATTGTAAAGCAGAAATGGCGCACTTTTGAAGGTGAATACAGCAACATGCAGAATTGCAGATGTGGCTACTAAATTTTAAAATACCTTTATTCTCATCAGCAGCTATAGTTAATCCAAGTTATTTAAAAACTATCTCCCAAAGTTGTATTGAAATGCACGATTTAGTAACACTGGGGTTTGAAAAGCTGCCTCGTTTTGGCATGCATCGCTGGATACTGTAGTCTATTAAATGCTTTGGGAATTAGTGGCCATTTTTTTTTTATCTTTTTATTCAATATTTTCAGAGCCAAGAGAAAAGAGCTAACTTAATGCGGCCACTCCCAGTCGGTAATTCTATGTTGCCAAAAAAGTCAAATCGCAATCTACCCGCCAGGGGAGTAATCAATGCATTTTACTTACAGGATATTAGATTATTTTTGAAATAGCCTACCCGGATTGATAAGAGAAGTTCCTTTACGTTTCTCAAACAACCATTTATGTCGATGTCTGTACTGTTTTATAACGCCATTTTAGATGTCAATTTTTCTGACTGAGACAAATTTATGAGTCTGAAAATTCATGCATAGATTTCTACATCTCAGTTGCGCTTACAGCTAGTATTGTCAGATATAATTATTAAATTGATTATATATATATATATATATATATATATATATATATATATATATATAATATTAGGGTTAATATATATATCAAGAAAGACATTCGGATTACTAACACAAAACAGAGAATGTCTCATATCGAGAATATTTAACATTGGAAAACATAAGGAAAACATTAATTATTTTTAATAATATGTGGAAATCTCAGCTTTTACCTGAAGACGGTCTCGAGACCAGAAACCCGTGTAGTAAAATTATGGAAAATAAAGCATAATATTAAAAAAAATATCCACATTACAACCAAATCGTTTGCGGGACCTTTCTTCTTTTTAATATACATACTTTTCTCTCGTTGGAACCACTACAACCTTTTATTTTATATATATATATATATATATATATATATATATATATATATATATATAAAAGTTTCCAAGAGGATAGAATCCAAGTAGAACTCAATGTCAGGACAGAGTAAGAATATATTAACAGGCTTAAACACTAATATTCCATGGTCATAAATTATTACATTGGAATCGTAATTATGATCTAATTCATCAGACCTACAAATTCAAAAAGAAATCAGAAAAAATAACTCCGGGAATAAAAAATAAAATTTAGTGATTGTGTATGTATGAATGAGAGTGTGGGACGAATGTGAGAGGTAAATGAAAGCTTTAGAGAGGGGGTAACAGACGAGAGAAGAACGGGAATTTTAACAGAGAGAAGGTTTAAAGAGAGGAGTTAAATGACGGTTTAAATGAGTGAGATACATTATAAATATGAATTATTTTCCGATGCATTATTCATTACTGAATCGTTGACCTAAATCAAATTAAAACCGACACCGGAAATAGGTTTATACATTTGTGGTGATGGGGGAAGATGGGGGGACAACTAAAACCATGCATATATATATATATATATATATATATATATATATATATATATATTATATGCGTATTTAGGCAGCAATTCTTCTTTCATGCACATTTCATTGATACGACAGACAAGGTGCTTTTATTTAGTTTTTTATACAATTTCTCATTCAATCTAATAATTTTTTTCTTTTCGGATGATAAATTATATAAAAACTGTCCGTATATCTTTTTATTCGAGCGCTTTCGGCTATACATTTAGCCATTTTCAAGGACTAAATATTTTAATTGTTAAATAAGAAATAGTTTGTTGCATGTATGTTTTATAACATGTTTTTATTTTTCAAAACACGGTCAAGATACTGTGTCCATGTTGAAAGTTAATATTATTAAGTGTTGTTTTTTTGTTTTTATTAAAAAGGTTTCCATTATTTTTAGCCTTTTTAACATGTATATGATGCTATTATATTAGTGTTGTCAACAATTATGTTACGAATAGTGTCCGGTAGGTCTCCATGAATATTTAAATGAGATCTAATTGAGCTATGGTCAGAAAGGTGTAGAGTGAGTCTGCGTGTCAGTCATGTTGTAGTGTGGCCTATATAATTATTTACAAATTTTGATTGAACAGGAATACAATTCCTTAATGGGCATTTAATTCGTAAATAATATTTGCCCTATTTAATTTTGTTTTCTTAGATCGTATGAGAAGTTGTATAAAAAACTAAATAAAAGGATCTTGTCTGTCGTATTCAAAGAAATGTGCATGAAAGAAGGATTGTTGCCTAAATACAAATATATATATATATATATATATATATATATATATATATATATAGATAGAGAGAGAGAGAGAGAGAGAGAGAGAGAGATGGTTAGTGAACTTGTCTCGCTGGATCATCTATGACTGAATAATGAGTTCAATCTCCCTGGGTGCCACTATGCTTAGTAAACAATTATATATATATATATATATATATATATATATATATATATTGTGTATATTTAGGCAGCAATTTTTCATTAATGCATCTTTCATTAAATAATATAGACAAGTTTTGTCTATTTATTTTTAGTAAGTTCCTTTCATATTCTGATAAGCTTAATAACATTAATATTGGAAGACGAAAGGCAATCACCATATTGATATATGTTTAAATCCAATCTAAATTTAGATAAGATTTAAACGTATATCAATATAGTGATTTCCGTTCGTCTTTCAATGATAATGTTATTGATTGTTGGAGCTTCATCACAATAGGTAGGGAAGCGTAGGCAACAATAAACTACAGAAGAACTCAAAATTGATCGCTGCATTTAAGAATTGCATTAATATTTAAGCATACCTTTTAAAAGTTCAACGATAATTCTTCTCTCGTCACTTAATTTAAAGACAATTTGATGTACGTAGGTCCTTACTTTCCGTACATTTTTTTATTTTATTTCATAGCTGACTTTTCTGGATTTCACAGTTAATCTAAAATCGCCGAAAGCAATCACAGTAATGAAAACTTGGAAATTCAAAATTTTAGAATTGCGGGTCCAGATCCGGCCCCGAATGTTTTTAATTTGCTCACGGAGTCGGCCTGATTCCAAAACATCTCTACAGACCATCCGAGCGAGCGTCGGCAGCGGTGGCGGTGACGCTTGGGAAGCCGATGCGGAAAGCTTTCTCCTCCGGTGAAAACGACGACGACAACTAACCCTAACACAGTGTGACACAGTGACACACTGACATTCGCATTTATTATATAGATTGGACACTTACAATTCATCTTTGCATCGTCAAGACCACGTGCACCCTATTTTTTATGGTCTTAATCTATAGGCCGCTGGTTGATTAAGGAACGTTGTAGAAAGAGAAAGTAGTTTTTTTTCCAAGTTCCTTTGTTTGGGTATTAATGACTTGGATTATTTAATCTTCAATCGTGATTTTTAAAATATTCTTCTCTTGCTGATAGATTTTTTTTTTTACTCCTGTGGCAGTGGAGACTTCAGGGGTTATTGGCCCTCGTTCGATGGCGTTCCTTCGGAGGATTGGCGCGATTGTGTCTCGATTAAGGGACGAGCCTCGTGAAACGGAGTGGCTCTTGCAGCGTGTCTCACTGGCCATGGTTCAAGGTAATGCTTTCTCCATCATTGCGGCTGGCAGAGGATTGAAAAAAATTCTTTATAGTTACGTTGTTCTGGAATTGTCATCAGTGGTCAACTGAACTTGTTTTGTTTTGAAAAAAATATTTTTGAAGAATATTTTTTTTCAAAATCTAGCCAAATATTTTTCTAAATACTGTTTGTTGCTTTTATTATCTTATTTATTTATTTTCTCACCTTACCGAGTAAAGCGATTCTAAAAAAAAAACTGTAAATACTACGAGTCTTATAGGGGAGCCGATTCTTAACAACATGATTATATAAGAACTCATACAGAATATATTGAAGGAAAGCGAGAAGAAAGGATTAACATCAATTGCGAGAAGACTGAATGAATATTTGTTAGTAAAAGGAGCAGCCCTAGATGCAAATTAGAAATTGGTGACACCAAAATAAAAGCAATAGAAAAATTTACATATGTGGGAATGTGTTAAAAGGACGATAAGTCCGGCCCTAAAATCCGAAGGTGAATTGGGATAGTGAAAGCTAAGCAAAGTATTAAGAAACAAACGTTTTCGTTAGAAACAACGAAAAGTGTACTGAACTGTTACATGATATAAGCATTCCTTTATGGCAGTGAACGCTGAACAATTGCTTCACAGAGATTTTGAAGCAAGAGAAATGTTTTTCTAGAGAAGGATGCTGAAAATAACATAGACGTGAGGAACGATAAATTTTGAAAGCAAATGGAAAAAAAACGACATTAACACTTAACATCAGAAAAAGAGTTAATATTTCTCGGGTACATAATGAGGAAAAAGGACTTAAAGAATTTGGTAATCGCAGGGTTGATTGATTGAAGGTAATTAGGAAAGAGGAAAACAAAGCATAGCATAATTTAGCGAGCTTGAGTAAATGCATGGCAGATAAAGGTTTAGGAAAAAGAAAGACAAAACATATTAAGAGATAACAAAGACAAGGATATTGTAGAGACATTATCGATAACGTCCTGAAGAGACACGGCAAGAAGAAGAAGAAGAAGAAGAAGAAGAAGAAGAAGAAGAAGAAAGAAGACGAGGAAGAAGAAGAAGAGGAAGAAGAAGAGGAAGAAGAGGAAGAAGTTTAAGAAAAGAATAAGAATAAAAAAGAAGAAGAGGAAGAGGAAGAAGAAGAAGAAGAAGAGGAAGAAGAAGAAGAAAGAAGACGAGGAAGAAGAAGAAGAAGAAGAAGAAGAAGAAGAAGAAAGAAGAAGAAGAAGAAAGAAGAAGAGGAAGCAGAAGAAGAAGAAGAGGAAAAAGAGGAAGAAGAAGAAGGGAAAAGAAGAAAAAAAGAGAAGAAGAAGAAGAAAGAGGAAAGAAAAGAAGAAGAGGAAGAAAAGAGAAAGAAAAGGAAGAAGAAGAGGAAGAAGAGAAGAAGAAGAAAGAAAGAAGAAGAAGAAGAAGAAGAAGAAGAAGAAGAAGGAAGAAGAGGAAGAAGAATAAGAAGAAGAAGAGGAAGAGGAAGCAGGAAGAAGAGAAGAAGAAGAGGAAGAGGAAGAAGAAGAAGAAGAGGAGGAGGATGAAGAAGAAGAAGAGGAAGAAGAAGAAGAAGAGGAAGAAGAAGAAGAAGAAGAAGAAGAAGAAGAAGAAAGAGAAGAAGATTGGGATTGATAATAAAGGGCTTGGAGAATTTGAAACTCACAGGGCAAGTGGATAATGGCAGAGAGTGACTAACCACCTAACAAACTTGTGTAAATGGATGGCACAACTGAGACTGGATTTGATAATAAAGGGCTTGGAGAATTTAACACTCACAGGATATATTGAAGAGAAAGAGGCGTAGAAGGAAACATTGGATAAACTACGTAAAAATATTGCCTTAATGGATGGCTGAACAGGGACTGCGATTGATAACAAAGCGCTTGGAAAATT
Source organism: Acanthosepion pharaonis (assembly GCA_903632075.3). Classification (NCBI taxonomy): domain Eukaryota; kingdom Metazoa; phylum Mollusca; class Cephalopoda; order Sepiida; family Sepiidae; genus Acanthosepion; species Acanthosepion pharaonis. The sequence goes on from CAHIKZ030000802.1 coordinate 1,038,108, forward strand.
TCACATTCACATGGCATATTGTATGCCAGTGATGCAGAGAGAAACAGTGAATAAGCTACCTATTAAGCATGTGAAAATGGATGGCAGAACAGGGATTGGAGTTTGTAATAAATCAACAACATTCGCTTAGAATTACAGAGATGGGAATTTGTGGAAGCCATTGTTCGGTATGTACATTGAATAAAAATAAAAAGAATTGCTGTTTATTTCTCAACAATTAGTGGTCTTTACTATACAATAGCAAAAAATAGAGATGCCTAAACTTACTGCAAAGCCATAAAAAAACACGTATAAATATTTTAATTTGTGATTTAATCCATGATGAATTAATATTTGTTTTATTAGTCCTCTCATTATTACGTCCGATATTTACAAAACAGTTAAAAACTTCTTCAACAGCCTTCATATGTCCGTAAAAGAGATATGATACTTCAACAACTGAATCAAGATGCGTTATTTTTTGACAATGTTTGTGCAAAAATAATTCAATATCTATCAATTGTACACGTATTTCTCAGCATCAAGTTACTCTGGGCTGGCGTCCAACATTAGGTCAGATGTTTGTTTACTTACTTTTGCGTAGTTCTTATTAAATGTCTGTCAGCACAGATAGAAGGACAGATATACCGACAGACATTGAGCTAGCTAGCTAGCTAGCTTGATAGATAGATAGAGATAGATAGACAGCATTTCTAACACATTTTAGAACAATATTTAAAAACGATTACACTATTTGGCTGGCATTGAGCAAATGTGGATCTCACTGGAATTAATTCAAACAACGTTCAGCATTCTTGCTTTTCTTTTCTGATCATCATCTTTGCTCCGGACGAACAATCTGATAATCTCCATCAACGTCATTCAAGAACAACAACTGAAACCAAACCAAAAAAAACAAAGAAACAAACAAAAATTACAAAAACAAAGGAGAGTTGGATTTAATCCACGATGTTTCTCACAGGGCCAAAAAGCGATTTCAAGATTTTGTTGACCATTGTTGGTACTGACGTTGTTCACATCACATAATTTCTTGCGATAGACAAATAAAAAAGAACTTAATCATTTGCGCTACTGAATAATATATAAAAAAAGAACAATAGACTTTTAGAAAGAAAAAAAGTCTTTTAACTGCAATTTTATCATGCTGTTCAAGCAGCAGGACACATAATGGACATGTTCCTTGCCTGCTTACATTCAGGTGAGATGTTCAAATCATGAGGATTCATTTGTTAAATCTTAGTCTGGCACAAGGTCATCTGTTGCTGATAATTAGCAAAGATTTTCACTTGCTTTTTAAGATGCCTAAAATATGAATTATTATTAATCATTGATTATCCTGGCTCTGTATTTAATTCTAAATTGAGTAAATAACCTTGTTCTGTTTATATCTTGTCATGTAATCAAATTCATATTCCTCCAATCAATTCCGTCCTGGGTATGATGATCAACTACATCCGGCAGCAAAGCCTTTGATCGGGAGAGCGTGGAACCACATCGTAACTACTGTTGTTCCTAGGTTCACCCTGACACGAGATGGTAACACCTGTTACGTTCCCAGCTAGGGGCAAATAGTGAGCCTCCAAGCAAAAATCAAAAGTACATTTTTTATAATAAAATCAACAACAATTCATTTTTATAGCAAAACTACAATCAATGCAACACTAAAAAAAATATAGAGACATTTTTATAGTAAATTTAACAATGGTACATTTTATGACCTACAAAGTAGATATCAGAAAAAAAATAACTTTACCTTGAAAGTATAAAACTATGTAGAAACATTTATAGTTAAAAGTATTACATTACATAAAAAATATTTAGATTTTGGCATTAAATAACCTATAGATGTGTTTATTATCTGTTTATATTTCTGAGATGAAGTATTATGTACATTATTTACATTATTCGGACTATTGTCCTCATCTTTGTCGCCATATTTATTACAAAGTTTCGCTCTTTCAGTATCTGCCTATATGTCTGAGATGAGGTATTATGTACACTATTTACATTATTCGGACTATTGTCCTCATCTTTGTCGCCATATTTGTTACAACGTTTTCGGCCTTCTTCAGGTGGTTGGAATGTCGAAGTGAGCCTTTTATTTCGCTCACTGGAGTAGACTGTTCTAGTTCCACGTGTTTAATGGATGTCAGTTATCAGTTATCTTCTGTTAATTTCCCTCTGGAAGTTCTCCACTGTCTTAACTGGGTATTGAACCCACACTCTTTGGTCTTGTCACTGGATCTAACCAACGCCTTTATCCACTGTTCTTGAGGACATCTGTGTATGAATTTCTGGGTATGGGACTTACTTAAGTCTATCATTTCTATCGTGGCTTTCTTTTTAAACCAATCACAGCAAAGCTACAAATAAACAAAGACAAGTTATTAAAGGCTAAAACTGAAACGTGGTCAATACTCTTTTTTTCATTTTTTCATTCAGCTTTGGGAAAAGTCATCTTCACCATTTTTAACACTAATATTTTAAACATGAAAAACAAAGTAAAAATAAGACAAACGATCTTCAGATTAGTTGTACAAAAACAAACAAATATTAATACAAACCCAATAACTGTGGAAAAAGTTGAAAGAAATAATAATAAATCTATAAATACTTTCATGGTAATTGTTTAGATGAGCTCTTCAAAATGGTACCTAGACTTTTTGAATTTAAGTGCAGTACTAGACTGCCATCAAGATCTCATCAATTTACAGTTGAGATCAGTAACACTTTCTTTTATCTCACTTCTTGCTTCTGACTCCATGCTTTCCATTCGTAATTGTTCTAGTGAGACAAGCTTGCTAGCCATTACAACATGACGATGTGCCCCTTGGCACATAGAAGAATGTCAGCATGTATAGTCAGGGGTCCTGTCAAGCCATAAGAATTATAATCATTGAGAATTTCTAGGTTTTTATTTAATCCTAAATTGAACAGCATTTTGCTGTATATACCCAGTCATGTTACATCATTATGGGGGAATGATTTATTCATTCACCCAATCGAACATCAAGACATGCCAGTGACAACATCATAACATGGTGAAAGAACAAAGCAGAGAGTAGAATGGATTTATGCCAAAGTTTTTAATGATAAGTGAATATAAACCAGTTTTAAGTGCAATTCCAATTCTGTTTATAGATCATGTATTTTAAGATTAAAATTTTAAAAAAAACGTGAAAAATAGAACAATAGACATTTAAAGAGAAAAAGTCAGCCTTTATTAGGCAGAATAATGAAAGATGCTCTGCATAGAAAGTTATGCAATTTTACCAGAGGCTATACAAGTAACAGGACACGGGTATAATGGACATGTCCTTTGTCTGATTACGTTCAGCTCAGATGTTTAGATTATATTATGGTCCAGGTTAGGACTAAGGAAGAACAACACGAACACAAGAGTAGAAATAACGAAGGTATATTACATGAAATAATAATACAAGATGTGGAAGGTGTTAGTATGACTGTCAGTCTGGTTTGGAGTGAACTACTATCGGCTCGACTCGTCCTTCTCTCTTGAGGGGCGTAGTATACATAGTGTTAGGAAGAGTTCATTCTGTAGTTATAGGTAAGGACCCATGACAGATTATAAGAGGATTCATTTGTTAATTCTTATCTCAGTCTGACACAAGTTCATATGTTGCTGACGGGTTTCAAATTTTATAAAAGCTTACATTTCTCCTATTCTTTCTGTTACTACTTTTACACACACACACACACACACACACACACACACACACACACACACACACACACACACACACACACACACACACACACACACACACACACACATATATATATATATATATATATATATATATATAATAAAATAGCTGGCCACTCGTATTCGGGAATACGCGTCTACTAGTGCGGCTATCGAATCCCTACTGTAGATGCTCGCTCAAGCACATTTATGTTTGCTCAACACCCACAGAGCCCTGTGATTTATATTGCAACAATATATATATATATATATATATATATATATATATATATGAGTTGAGAAAGTATTTATTGAATCCAATAGTATGTTAAATTTAGGAACGAATACGACGAAAAGGCTTATAATTTTGCTATATTTTGACGGCTTTTAAATTTCTGATGAAGCTGCAGTAAAGCCAGTGAAACATGGTGGTGTAATGAATATGCATACACCTGGGTTCCCCCTCACATTGGTGTCAGCCATAAATACAGACTGATGTGGAGGTACATAGACGCCTATTGGTTATGCCTATTGTTTTCGCCTATTATTGCCTATTGCCTACCACTACGACGAGGACCAGTCCATTACGGTTACCTGCTAGATTGTCCTACTCGGTGACAGTAGTCAACAATCACTTTGCTACTTCGAACAAATATATCCCTTTCCAGTACATATCACATGCCAAATTTATAAAAGACTTACTATATATTGTTACTTATTTAATCATATATATTATTATCAACATTGCGAGACATCTACAACAACCTTCCTGTCCGCATTCACAATATAAAAATTACTAATCAACAACACAACTATCGTACACCATGAAAACAACAATCGCATAAAAGAAGGCAAAGCTAATGTTTAGTGAATACGAGAAATACTATAAAAATTGTTATCAAATCGCATATAAAAGTCGAATGCACAAAATTCTTCAAAACGTCGTAATTGAAAGACAAAGATGCAGTACATTTGCAGGGTTAGAAACGAAATTTGTCAAAAATGGATAAAATTAAAAAGGTAACATATTTGATCCATTTATATTTTTATTCGGAAGAAACAAAGTCACAAACCAAATGGAAATACCTCGAGGAAGTGGACGTTAAAGGAAAAGTTCTGCAATGATTTTTTGCAAGAGAAAGAAAAAAATCAAAGATCTTGCACCTGTTTGTAATTGAAGTCGAATAAAAGCAGTATCGATTCGGATAAAGAACCCTGGTGAAAACGAATATCGAATATATAAAATGAGAGTATAAGCATGAGATAATAAGATATTTTTCATTTTATAAGTGTGATGTTCTTTAGATCAATGTAGTACTTGAATTTATTTATAAGTATAACTAATGCAATTGATAAACTGTTATTTGTAACATCTCTTTTGTGTTCATAGATACGCTTTTTAAAAATTCCTGTAAGGTACTCTTATGTAACAGTTCTGGCGATTTATTTTATGTTTACCTGTTTCAGAATAATTATTGTTATGGGTATTTTTGCTTCTGATCATATATATATATATATATATATATATATATATATATATATATATATATATTTGAAAAATGTTTGATGCCACAGAATTTTATATATGGTTTTAAAATGAGAAAGCACATACTTTTTCTTTTAGAAAAGAATAATTTCTGTAATTTCTAAAACAATATATATATATATATATATATATATATATATATATATATATATATATATATAACAAATCCGATGGTATATAATCCAAGTGGATCCAAGTAATATAAAAAAAATTTTTTTTAGCTTTCACAGTTAAATATCTATTTCTGACGAACTCAGCCTATACCAGAATTGATAAGACAGACGACCGATATCTTCGTCTGCCGAAATAGCTATTCCCCATAGGATTTTTGGATTTTATTGTTTATATATATATATATATATATATATATATATATATATATATATATATATATATGTACGTGTATGTGTGCGTGTGTCTGTGTAAAAAATGGACATTCAGGTCAACACCGATTGACGACACTCTGTTTCTGAAGATTCCGATCTAACATGAAACAGTCTGCTGCCAGCGTTTTTAGGCGCAGAATCCACTTGTCTTTATGGCCTTCTAAAATTTTTCTAATGCTATCTGCTCTGAACTTTTCTATTTTCTCAATTATAGAAAATTTTGCATGGGTTTTTATAATCGTGTTTTTCTCGGTGGAAATGTTGTTCTACAGGTAATAATCTTTCATAGGGAGTCGACTTAATTCGATTGCGATAATTATTAATTCTGTAGTGAAAGGGCCATTCAGATTTCCCTACATATTGTTTCTGTCATAATGTGCAGTCTAGGATGTAAATTATGTTATATATCTATATATATATAACAATAATAATAATATATGAAGAAAAATAGTACGTTACTTAAAAATCGAAAACCGAAAAGAGAAAATATACAGTGTCACAAATAAATAATAACAAGTAAGATAACGTGACCTAAATTCATCCAAATAAATAAACTAACAAACCAATCCCTATAAACTAACCGTTAGAAAAAAACAAATAAAGATAACCAATCTAAATACATGAAATAATAAACAAATTAAAAACTGTTCGCGCCAAAATAATAGTTAGATTAAAGTACAACAATCAGCCCCCAAATTGAATAAATAGATTTAATTATATTCCCCAAAAAAATAAAACTATTAAATAAGTGATTTAAACAAATTTTTACTACGTTAATAAAAACACCGATTAAAATAATATATATATATATATATATATATATATATATATATATATATATATATATATATATATCAGTTAAAAAATAAAAAAAAAAAAAATAAATAAAAACAAGCAAAATAATTTAACACAAATAAATAAATGAACAAATAAACGACTTCCGGTAAAATAACCGCCAAAATAGAATACTCATAATGTACCACTGACCCATATATATAATTAGCCGAGAAAAATAACAGCACTCGTGGCCTGACGATTGCATCTAGCATGAAACAGACTGTCTCCCCTAAGTGTTGACTTCTATGTTCACTTTTATATATATATATATATATATATATATATATATATATATATATATATATATATATATATATATATATATATATATATATATATGTGTGTGTGTGTGTGTGTGTGGAAAGCCTTGTATTTGTACTGATATACATTGGTGTTGTCAGGGTTCTTTACCCGTATCGATATCGAAACTTTATGTATTTCGCTTCAGTTACGATGAGATAACTTGTTTGATGCTTTCTGAGATACTGGATTTCTGTTATCACTGGAAGCACCGAGGGAATTGGAGATCTCGTTAAGAAAGAACAGAATGATTCAAAAGATAGGCGTGGATATGATAGCGTGAAGATAGTATCAAGACTCGTCCAAATATTATTTATTTACTTCATGTACTTTTATCATCGTCTTTTCTTTCGTTTCCATTCATTTTTAATCGTCATCAATTCTTTGTGATTTATATTATCTACAGTTCGATCAATCGCTATGCAAAAAGCAAGCGTTTACGAAGCTTGTTGGCTTGCTATATATTGCTGTAGACGTATTTATTTATAGAATGCATGCAGACAACCAATATCACCTGCTGCCATAAGTGAGCTAGCGTTTATGCCATATCTACAAAAAGGTGGATATGGTTATTTGGATATATGGATATTTTTTCATTTCTTCTTTTAGAATAGAACAATGTGACTTATACTAAGTTAAAACTTAGTGTTGTGCAAGGATAAAATACTAATAAAATACAATCCTATCTCCCTGAACATATGCCTAGTGTCAGCCTGGGCACTTTGCCAACTACTTCGCCGCCCTTATCCCTCTGATTGTTTTTTGTCGTTGTTGTATGTGTTATATGTAATAGGAGTAGGTAGACCCTCCTACAGCCTGGTCAACACTCCTCCCTCTTCTCCTGGACATGAGCAGAGGTTCACACCTTGTTTCTTGTCTAAGAAGGGGTTCCTGGAACTATCTCACTCTTTCTCTGGCCTCTGTACTAGTGCTGATGTGTTTCTTCCGTGACGTGTGCAGTCTAGTGGCATTGCCTCTTCATTTTGAGGGTACACGGTTGACAGTTCACTGGTTGCTGTTTTCGACTGGTAGTTAGGAGCCCTAACTCTTGCGTAGCGTCTTGAGTGGCCGCTCTGATCAACTGTTGTATAATACCGGGGTGTTTGTAGTGCCATGACGCGCATGGAAAGGTGTCCCTGCAGTCACCTCCGGTGGGCAACCCTGAGGCCACACTATGATGCAGGCTGTGCCAACTCCTCTCTGCTCATGCCGCGGTCGATAACCATCTGCTTCTCTTATTTCAGGCCTTCTCATCTTCCAACAATTACTCCGCATGAAGACACAAAAAACCCCAAAATGTAAACCTAAACCAGCCCCCACCCAAAAAAAAATCACGTAAACCCCTCAACATTTTGTTCTCCAACATCCGTGGCATTAGAACAAATTTCTGCTGTATGGAATCTTTCCTCACTGCAAACTGCCCGGATATACTGGCTCTGTGTGTGACAAAGCTTGTCTCGTCTTTTCCTTCCTCTGATCTCTCGATCCCCGGCTACCTTCCTCTCCTCAAGAAAGACTCTCTAATCCACATCTGCCTCTGGCCAGAGAATTATCTCTCGAATCGCCCGACCATTCGTACATGTGTCTCCGACTATCTCTCCTCAATGCCGTAAGCTATCTCTTCTTCCTCTATCGCTCTCCATCCTCTCAAGACTGTGGGATACTCGATAGCATATCTGACAGCATAGACAAGGCTCTCTCCATCCGTTCGCTCACATATTCGTGTTTGGTGACTTTAACGCCTATCATACCAAGTGGCTCGAGAATGCTACTACTGTCCGGGTAGGCATTCAAACACTTGATTTCTCAATTTCTCAATCCCTCACGCAGATAGTTAACTTCCCAACGCCTTTTGCCCTCAACCTGGAAGTTAAGGTCTCTCTTCTCGATCTGTGTTTTACCTCCATCCCCGAATCTTGTAGCGCCACTCAGCTCTGCCATCTTGGTAACTCCGATCATGCTGTAGTATCTGTTAACATTTCCTTCAACTCCACACACCTCCTATCACTAGAACCTCCTATCACTAGAACCTCGTTCTACTATCAATGAGCGGATTGGGACTCGTTCCGTGACTTCCTCACCGATGTCCCCTGGGATGTTGTCTTTACACTTCCTGTCCAAGAATGTACTTCTGAGGTCTCATCCTGGGTTAAAGCTGAAATCGACGCTTTCATCCCCTCAAGGAAATTTAAGGTCAAGTCGCATTCCTCCCCTTGGTACTCTGCTGCTTGCTCAGCCGCCATTGCCCATAGGAACGACTTCTTTCACATATTTCGTAGCGACATATCGGACTGCAATAAACGTCGCTTTGCCTCCGCCCGTAACGAGTGTAAGCGTGTCCTCAACGAAGCTAAATCAATATTTGCTGCTCGAATGAAGGAGCCTATTGCATCTTGCAAATTTGGCTCCAAAGATTATTGGTGGCTCTGCAAGAGCGTCCTGAACAATAGAAAACCCTCCATACCTCTTTTATTCAACCAGTTCGAAATCTTGACCTCTTCTACCGACAAGGCTGATTGCTTTGCTCGGAAATTCTCATTTAATTCAACGCTCGACTCCTCCGGTGTACCCATATCAGACTTCCCTCTAAGAACTAAGACCCTATTGAGCGGGTTACACATAACACCGTCATTGGTACTGGGCATTATCTCCAATTTAGACCCCACAAGGCTAGTGGAGGAGATGGCATACCAGCCATTGTCTTGAAGAAATGCGCGCCTGAGCTAGCGCCCATCCTCTCTAAACTGTATAATTACTGCCTTAAGGAATCCTGTTTTCCTGACTGTTGGAAGTCCTCATCCATTGTTCCTGTGTTTAAGAACTCTGGCGACCCCTCTGACCCCTCTAATTACCGTCCTATTAGTCTCCTACCCATCTTCGGCAAAGTCTTCGGAGCCCTAATCAACGCCGAAGTGGTTAACCACCTTACCTCACATGACCTGCTCTCAGACAAGCAGTATGGTTTCCGCTACGCCCGATCTACAGCTGATGTGCTTACGGCCATCACTGAAACCGTCTACAATGCCCTTCTAGATAACGGTGAGGCTCGTGCCGTGGCCCTAGACATCTCCAAAGCGTTTGATAGGGTTTGGCATGCCGGTCTTCTTCGCAAGCTCCAGGGTTATGGCATTACGGGTCGATTGTTCGACCTAATACAATCATTCCTGTCAAACCGTGAATTGAAGGTCGTTCTCACCGGATTCTCCTCCAGTTCCTATCCCACGAACGCAGGTGTTCCCCAAGGCTCTATTCTTGGCCCCACTCTATTCCTTATTTTCATCAATGACCTTACTGACGCCATAGATTCCCAAGTTGGCATCTACGCGGACGACACTTCAATTTACTCCTGCCTCAAAAACAATCTAGTGTCGCTGAAAAAACTAACCTGGCCGCTCGTCTTGAAATGGACCTCCAATCGGTTGTTAATTGGGGCACGAATAGGCTGGTCAACTTTAACACCTCAAAAACTGAACTGCTCTCTATTAATCACCATAGAGATCCTTCCCTGCCCCCCCATTAGAATGTCTGATGCTCAACTTCTTGAGAGCAACTCCCTGCGTCTGCTCGGTCTCACGTTGACTGCTGACCTGGGGTGGAACAAATACGTTGAGTCAACCGTAAGGAAAGTTGGCTCTCTGTGCCGCGCCAGGAAATTTTTCTCCCCGAAATCGATACTTCAAATATACAAATCAACAATTCGCCCTTCCATGGAGTATTGCTGCCATATATGGTCTGGTGTACCTTCTGTTTACCTCGTAGTTCTTGACAAGATCCAGAGGCGGATATGTAATATAATTGGCCCTGATCTACTGTTGCTCCCCCACAGACGCGCCGTCGCCTCTCTCTGTCTTTTTTACAAATACTTTCATGGTAATTGCTCCGATGAGCTGCTTTCACTGGTTCGCAGTCTTCATGAATTCAAGCGCCCTACGAGACTGGCATTCGCTCTCACCCTTTCACTGTAGAAACTTTTAAATGTAGCCGTCTCTTCTACTCCAATAGCTTCATACCTCGCACCTCTCGCCTGTGGAACACCCTTCCCTATTACTGTTTCCCTGAGAGATATAATCTCCAACTATTCAAATGTAATGTCTATCGACATCTACAGTTGCCTTGATCTATCCACTGTACCTCTCCTCATCCTTTCTTCTATCACTCCTATCTGCTCTCGCTCCAAATCTTCTGCAACCCCTGCATCCTAGTGGCTTCCCGCCTTGCTAGGAGCGTAATGCTTAAAAAAATATATGCTAATGGTTGTAATAACTCACTCCGCACACTCGTCAGAGGTTATCAGCAATTAACTGCTTATACTTCTCGATTTTTCTTTTTATATGGACTTTTCTTGGTGTAAGATTATTTTTCGTAGTCTGTGTGTGCGTATGTTCGTGCACCTCTCTGCGCGTGTGTGCGTATGTATTATTTGTTCTTTTTCGCCGTTTTTCACTACACACTCATTCCTTAACTTTTTCTCTATTTTTGACATTTTATGTGTGCCTCTCTCTCTCTCTCTCTGTCTCCTCAGCCTAATAATAAAAAAGCATTTATTAACACAACATTATTAATTCTCAAATAATCTCCTTCCTTTTCAATGTACTTAATTCGGTGGACAGATTAAACATGGTTTCGTCGAAAGAAGAATAATTGACTTCTTTTTCTGGGGTATGCAAAAGGAGAAGGTTACTCTGTGAAAATCACAGATGCAACACACTTGATTGAATGCATAAAGAGTGAATGTACTAAAATTGACGGCAACAGAAAAAAAACAAAAAAAATTAATTGAAACAAAACGAATTCCGTTATTATTTAATTTTCCTATTTTTCCAATGAAACATGACCCACTGCACATCTTCGTATGTCTATTCCATGAAGTCTTTCCTTGCAGATTGACCACAGATTCTCGACTGGATTTAAATCAGGAGAGTTTCCGTGCTGGTCTAGTCCTTTGATTTGCCCCCCTGTAAGGCTTGTCAGTGTGTTCGCGTAGCGTTACAATTTTGTACGCTTTTTTGGAGTAACGTCTATCGCGGACAATGGCTGTAGGACAACTCATCGATAGTCGAGACAGTAGTGTCTAGGTATGATCATAATCTGATGCAATCACGGATGAGGCAATATTTTTCAAGGTCATCATACGCCCCGAAATAGATTCATATTACTGCGCAAATTACCTAACCTGAGGAAAAAATAGAAATCGATTACACTCTGTCACTCCAGTGGGTCTAAAACTGAAAGGAAGCTAAAGCAGTTCTTTCAATTAATTTGCATGAGGGTGTACATAATTAAACGATCGAGAACACTGACGTGGTGTAATGGTTAGTAAGCTTGTCTCGAGCAATTACGACTAAATATGAGTTCGATGCTCACTGGGTGCTCTACACTTTCAGCCATGCGTTACATTTAGGCTAGGCTTAGAAAATTACTATTAGGAAACTTAGACGTGGTATAAGAGTAACCAGCTTGTTCTCATTAGATCCATTACGACTGAATACGGATTTGATCCTGTCTGGATATTCCACATTTTGGCATTGTACTACATGTAAGCTGCGCTTAAGAAAATCATTTAAGGGTACTTCGATATAGTGTAAAAGTTAGCATGCTTGTCTCGCTAAATCTATTACGACTGAGTAGTGAGTTCGATCTTTACTGGGTGCCCTAGAGTTTCAGCCATGTGCCAGATCTCAGCTATGCTTTGAAAATCACCATACGTACCTAAGATGATATTTTTATAGCAGGAGAAAATGTTAACGAGATTAAAAATCACAAGTCCAACTTGGGACAAAGTTCGGTACTAAAATTCAGATACGAAGTTAGTAATCGTATCACGATTCCGTTTTTAGAAATCTTACCGAATTCAATTATACTGTCTTTAACATTCCATTGTAGAAAGAAAAAAACTCAACTAATGCAAACACCTATCCTCTCATTTATAAAAGTGTTGTAACTTAGGGAAGGTTACTGAATAGAATAATCACACGAAAGTTGGTAATGAATGATAATACTTAGGACAAGAACAACACATATAAGATTCGTCAGTGGCACGTAGAAGTAATCAACTGTTAGAAGTGAGTCAAATGAATTCCACAATGAATCTCCAACTGTAGGATATCTAGCAGCCGTCCCATGCGGTCAGATGTAGCACAAAGCCGAATTTAATATAGAGTATCCGAGCCCATAGACTCGGCCAAAAATTCCCCGTAGACCCCGTAAAAAAGGAGTCGGGTTGCTGTTTCCCGAGACGAGACTCTGCCCTTCGATATCTAGGGATCCTCTCTGCCCGGAGTCAGAGAGTTTGACCAACACAGCTGGAGACGAATATCCAACTGCAGATTAACATACAGTATTTACTACTTTAGTTACATGAATGGGGACATACCCATTATCGTCCGTATGTATGCTGCAACAAAAAGCGAATGTCTCTGTGATAGATTCTATTTCTAATATTCTTTTTCTATGTGCATCCTCCCTTCATGACATTGTTCGTTACAATTTGCTTTCCACGTGGAACTTAACAGGGTTTCGCCATTGGCTAAACTCTCCATTCCGCCATCCGTTCGCTCGTCAGGTGGGTGGCTCGTCACCTTTCTCCTGTCTCTCTTCAACTCAATATGCCCTGTGAGGATTAAGTTTTCCAAACCGTCCTTCCTCAATTGGAGTTCAAGAAATTTCCACCAACTCTTTCTGATTCTTTATATCGCTATTTTCCTTAAAAGTTCCCCGCTGCTTATTCGTTCCGAGACAGGAGGATTTCTTTGGTAACAAAGAAAAGGGTACTGAACTGGTACGTGACATCTGTCCTCCTTTACGGCAGCGAATGTTGAACGGTCTCCTCAGTGATGAAGAAGAGACTCGGGGCGACGGAGGTAGGGTTCTACAGAAGGACGCTAAAGATATCATGAACTGGGCGTGTGAACAACGATGAGGTTTTGGAAAGGATGCAAACAAGAAGGAAGCTTATACTTAACATCAGGAAGAGGCAGATGAAATTTCTGGGAAATGTAATGAGTATAGAGGGCTTGGAAACTCATGAAACCTATTGAGAGTAATGAGACAGGAGGATTTCGTTGGCAACAAAGAAAAGAGTACTGAACTGCTACCCGCCATCTGTCCTCCTTTACGGCAGCGAATGTTAGACGGTCTCCTCAATGATGCAGAAGAGACAGGAAAAGGCAGCTGAAATTTCTGGAACACGTAATGAGAAAGGAGAGTTTGGAGAATCTGATAACCACAGGTCGAACAATGAGATGAGAGAAAACAACGCATGACATAACTAGCGGGCTTAAGCAAGTGGGTGACAGAACATGGCCTGGGGGGAAGTAGCAAAAGGACAAAATTTATTGAGAGCTACAAGGGATAGGGAGGAAGTGGAAAGCCATGATCGTCTACATCCTGAAGGCATTTTCTGTATCTTGTAGAACCACATTTCTGTTGCCTTATGTTTTCTCATCATCTTTCCGGATGATGGATAATACATAGCAATCCGAGACGCTTTGTTCTTGAAGAAATTTTTCTGTTTCTTAGTACATTACTTAACTTGTAAAAAGCACCTTTCATTAATCCATGTGTTCAGATGTCGATGTCACGTACAGAAACGCAAAAGCCTGAATTCTAACTCATACATCTGTCTATATTTCTGAGATGGGGCATTATGTACACTATTTGCATTTTTCGGACTATCATCCTCATACTTGTTGTCATATTTATCACATTTCGGTCGTTGTACGCTCCGGCCCTCTTCAGGTGGTTGGATGTCGAACTGAACCCTTTATTTCACTCGCTGGGACAGACCGTTCTAGTTACACGCGCCATGTCTAATGGATGCTAATTATCAGTTATCTCCTGTTAATACCCCTCTCCAAGTTTTCCACTGCCTTAACCAGGTATTGAACTCACAATCTTTGGGTCCTGTCACTGGATCTAACTAACGCTTTTTCCACTGTGCCATGTGTCCTCAAGGACACACGGCACAGTGTTTCATGTTAGATCAAGGCGTTAGTTAGATCCATTATGAGGAAGGAGGAGCTGGAGAATCTGATACTCACGGGTCCCAGAAACTTCAGCTTCCTCTACCTGATGTTAAGTATAAGCTTCTTCCTTGTTTGTATCCTTTCCAAAGCCTCATCGTTGTTCACACGCCCAGTTCATGGTATCCTTCTGTAGAATCATACCACCATCCTTCTGTAGAATCATACCACCATCCTTATGTAGAATCATACCACCATCCTTCTGTAGAATCATACCTCTAAGATTTCAGCGTTGCTCACACGCTCAGTCTATGATATCCTTAGCATCCTTCTATAGAACCACATCTCCATCACCTAGAGTCTCTTCTCCATCTTTGTGGAAATCGTCCAACATTTGATGCCGTAAAGAAGCACAGATGTCATATAACGGCTCAGTATTCTTTTCTTTGTTACGAAAGAAATTCTACTGTCTCTCAATACTCTGCCCAGCTTTTGGAATGCGTCCATGGCCATCCCAATATGTGTACGGATCTCAGTGTCGCAATTACCGGCCTCTGACAAAACGCCTAATTAAAATTCCGTCTCTGCTTTTTTGTAGTGTTTCCGATCTGCAAAGCGCATTTTGGGCGCATCGGTGTTGTAAATGACTAACCGAACTGAAATTCTTGGTTGGTTATAAAGGGTTTTAAAAAGGCATGAACCCGTCTTCTCCACTTAACTATGATTTATAGGTAGACTCAGCTCTCTAGCCTTGGTTAGAAACCAGTCTAGGAAAATAAAAGTCTGCATTCTAAACCTTACAGAAGACAATCTCTTCAAGTCAAGAGTGAATCGTTATCTATTCTATATATCTTTACTTTTATTTCCTCCTCTTACATTCATTTCACACACGGCAATGAGTAATCCTCTACTCTGAGTGGCTCTTGAGCCTTATATTTAGCGAACACAAGTAAAAAATGTTTAAAAAAATTCCTCTCCTTGTTATAATTATTATGATTGGTCATGCACAAGATATTAATTTTTTACGGCCCCCATTGCTTCTTTATTTAGCTTTATTCGCAGCTGTTTTGCGATTTTTGATAATTAAATCGTCTTCATCTGGCAAAGAGAGAGAGAGACATTACTAGCTTTCCCATCCTCTTTTTTCATCTCCCTCCCTACTTTTCACTCTCTACAATTGCTCACGTTTTCTGCACGTGGCCATTATTATCTAATCAGTGAACGACGTCTTGTTAATGAGGAATTGTTTGCTGCCCGCTCTTCTCATGGAATATTATTCGCATTCTCATGTTGACACGCGGATTATATGGAGTCCTGATCTTTCTTTCTTTCTTTCTTTCTTTCTTTCTTTCTTTCTTAATTTTGTTCTTTTTTCTTTCTTTTTTTAGCTTAGTTCTTTCTTTATTAACTCTGCCATTCCTTTAATTATTTGTTTAAACTATGAATTTTCTTTCTTTCTTTCTTTCCTTCTTTCTTTCTTTCTTAATTTTGCTTCTTTTTTGTTTCTTTTTATATAATTCTGCGTCTTTATTTCTGTTTCATTCATTTTTAACTTTACTTTTCAATCTGTCTTTTTTATCATTCTTTCTTTTTTTTCTTAAGTTTGCCTTTTTCTTTCTGTCTTTTTTCTTGAACTTTGCCTTTTTCTTTCTTTTTTTCTTTCTTAATTTTCCTTTTCTCTTTTTACACTTCTTTCTTTCTCCACTTTGCTTCTTTCTTTCTTTCTTTCTTTCTTTCTTTTATATATATATATATATATATATATATATATGATAATTTTCTTACCTCCTCATTTTCTCTTCATTTCTTTTCTTATCTATTCTTCTATAATTCTATTCCCTTGTTTCTCATTTTTATTCACCCTTAGTTTGTTTGCTTCTTTCTTTCTTTCTTTCTTTCTTTCTTTCTTTCTTTCTTTCTTTCTTTCTTTTCTTTTCTTTCTTTCTTCATAACTTTATTCGCCCTTTGTTTGCTTCTTTCTTTCTTTCTTTTTCTTTCTTTCTTTCTTTCTTTTCTTTTCTTTTCTTTCTTTCTTCATAACTCTATTCGCCCTTTGTTTGCTTCTTTCTTTCTTTCTTTTTCTTTCTTTTCTTTCTTTCTTTCTTTCTTTCTTTCTTTCTTTCTTAATTTTGCTTCTTCTTTCTTTCTTTTTACATCATTCTGCGAATTTATTTTTATGTTTTATTCTTTTCACTTTCTTTCTTGTTTCTTTCTAAAGTTTGCGTTTTACTTTTCACTTTGACTTTTCTTTCTTTTTTAATTTTACTTCTCTCTTTCTTTCTCCCCTTTGCTTTGTCATTCTTTCTTTCTTTTTTCTTTCTTTCTTTCTTTAACTTCGAAATCCTTTATTACAGCTCGTTCATTTATTTTACATTTTCTCTACCCTTATTCTCTTCCTTCTTTTCCACATCTCCATCTTTTATCATTTCCGTTCAATCATTTATTTTCACATTATCCCTGGAAAGCAAGAAATTCATTGTAATTTTCTCAGCTAAATCCAACTAATTGTGACAGGAACATTATTTCATTTTAACCCATTAATGGCCACCGTAAAATCCAGTATAAATTATAAAAAGAGAAATCCACTAATAATCACAGATTTCTAAAAAAAATATTCGTTATTTACTCTTTGTATAGACAAATTCCTGTACAGAATGTATGTTTGTAACTCTAAGCCATTAATACCAACCATTCTAAAAATATGGTATTAATGAGTTAATCCTAGGATCAATTATCTTTAGTAAATTACGATTTAAACAAACTTTCTAAGATATAATTATGTTCACCATCATCTGAAATATAATAATTACCGTTGTGTATTTATTTATATTTCGTGTTACACAGGATAGTAGCAAGGGAGGTAAATCAACTTAAGGTAGTAAATTTATTAGTGGTCACTTCTCTTATATATTTTAATAATCTTTTCAAAGAAGATATTATTTTTCATGTAGATAAAATTAGTTTCTGAACAAAATGAGTACCAGAAATTGAGGCGTACAAGTCGAATTTCCAAGGCTAAACTATTTTTGGGTCACAGTTTTGGGTCATTTGTAGCCTACCGTGTGTCTGGGAGTCGACCTATATTGTAAGTATAGGCCAAATTCAGAATTTTGAGCTAAGAATCTTGAAGTCGACTTGTACGCAAGGTCGACTTGTACGTAAGGTCAACTTTTACCCCTCACTTTACGGTAGTTTAATTATCCCGTTTCTTGTACTGTAGTCTTATTTGTTCAAGAATTTTTTGCGAGGTACGCAGATACCTGTGCCTACTAAGTGATCGCCTTACTTCAACTTGGTCTTCAGATAGGTTTTGTAGTCGCCATCAATGTTCTGTTGCTAATTTTTTTAAATTTATTTTTTATTTCGAGCCACTGTTATATTAAATAAATAATTTGTTAACATTAAAAAGATATTGAGTATAAAGAAATTTATATAGTGTCAAGAGTAATCAATGAAACACTGTCCAAAATGTAAAAGGAGCGGATTAATTAAACAGTTCATTAGCCTCTATTTTGGTTGTGAATTCTGGAACTATACTTTCTTGAATTTCAATTCATTATTTCTTGACAATAATTTAAAAGTTTTCTAAAAATTGTCCGCAATTACACTAGTCGTAATATAATTTTAGAGGGAAGAAAAGAGCCTCAGTATTTTCTTGAAAAATATTGGATTTGTTTTTCCCATTTTAAAAACGACACTTTATGCACACCACCCAAAATTTTATACGCATCACTTTATACACACACCACTTTATACACATACGACTTTATACACACCACTCAAACGATGACTCTGACCAGGAAGGTAAACACAGAACACTTTTTTTGTTGCTATTCGACAGTTAAATAAGGCCACTTAAGCTTAAAACTTCCATACGCAATATTGACATCGAAGACTCTACCGGGATTTCAGGTACTAAAGTAATTTTTTATCCACAGGTTCTCAACAGAGAAATTCATTTCTACCTCACTGAATATCAGATGACGCGTAACCGCTGTAGATCAATTGTTATCAAATACAGCAGGTACATCAAGAAGAAAAAATGCATTAGACAATCAACATGTATTTTTGTACTAATGTTTACACAATACAAAGAAGCCATTCAAAATAGAGGGTTACTTTATTTCAGTGGTTCGCAAATAGTGTGGCACTCATCATAAATGCGGTAGAAGAGGATAGCAGGTGAGGCGGAAGAGGATAGCAGGTGAGGCGGATTGGTTGAAAGACAATCAAAGATTGAG
This sequence comes from Acanthosepion pharaonis, assembly GCA_903632075.3. Lineage (NCBI taxonomy): Eukaryota > Metazoa > Mollusca > Cephalopoda > Sepiida > Sepiidae > Acanthosepion > Acanthosepion pharaonis. The sequence continues at coordinate 1,057,085 of CAHIKZ030000802.1, forward strand.
AAACAGTTTCAAAAATATTCGTATGTAAAAAATAAATATGATTTCAAAATTTAAAATATAAATGTGGATTACTTGTAATTGCATGCATGAATCCCAGAGGTTGGTTGGGAAAGAATTCCTCATCCACCTCATGCTCCCGCCCTTGCTCCTTCAGACTGCCATTTATTCAGTAGGTTACAGAATTATTTGGATGGATTAACTCTCGAAAGCCATGAGGACGTCGAAACTGACATTTCAGAGTTCTTCGCTTCGAAACCAAAAGAGTTCTTTATTAATAGGATTAAAAATCTTGTAAACAGATGGAAGGAAGTCATAGATAGTCATGGAAACTATATTGATGAATAAATTTCAATAAAATGTAAGATTTGATCACTCGTTCTTTATTATTCAAAATCCGGACAGAACTTATATATATATATATATATATATATATATATATATATATATATATATATATATATATATATATATATATATAATAATAAAAAAAGAAAAGAACAGTAAAATATATAATCCGGTGTTCTTATTGATATTTTTTATTGTTACAAAACAGTGCTACAGAGCATAAATATTACAAATTAACTGATTTAAAATATGGTTTCTTCGCTAAACAGTAATAACCATGTTTCAAAAACCGAAGCTAAAAACTTCAAATTTAATTATATAATTAAATTAAAAGCATTAATTACATAATTAAATTAAAAGCATTTGTTCTGTTTTATCTTCAAGCGAAAGTCGCTTGGAGATGAAACAGAACTAAATCTTTTAATTTAATTATATAATTAAATTTGAAGTTTTTAGCTTCGGATTTTGAGACATGGTTATTACTGTTTAGCGAAGAAACCATATTTTAAATCAGTTAATTTTATATATATATATATATATATATATATATATATATATATATATATATATATATATATATATATATATATATATAAAACAGTGGGTTCTCAAGCCTTGAATGGAAACCATCCTAATATGAGTGTCTGAGTTGGGCATCAGAAAGAGCATTTGGCCTTGTAAAACCTTGCCATAAATCATTGTTGGGTAGAATCCATCTTGCTTTGTGTCAGATTAAACCTGGTCCTGCCTCAAAAAAAAAAAAAAAAAGAAAAGAAAAAAATCATGGCCATGTATATTTGTATAATTAAGTTCAAGTGCATCTTTGTTGTACAAATATTAGCATGACTTCAAGATTATCTTCTATTAATGTTCACTGTGAAAATACCCAGTAAGTAATACAGATTTATTTGATGAGTTTTATAGCACAAATATACATATAATTATTTTAGGGGGAAAAACTATGACAAAGTGGAAAAAGGGTTTGTGTGATGCATTTCATCCTTTAAGACTTCGTTGGATTAAAGCAGGGGTTCGCAAATGATTGAGAAACAGTTTCAAAAAAACAAAAAAAAAACAAAAAAAACAAACAATTCATCAAAAAATAAATATGATATCAAAGTTTAAAATATTATCATGGATTAGATGTGAATTAATACATGAATCCCAGTATAAATAGTTATAAAAAAAATTGACCAATTTTATCATTGTGATATTTTTGCATTAGATCAAATTTGTGTTGTTTTGTTTTACGACATATCAATTTCAATGGGTTATTTAATGCCAGCAAGGTTTTTATGAGAAGTTCGTATGAACAGAATATGTATTCTTTGTCAGAAATCAGTTTATAGATCGGGTTTCATTGACGTATTTTTGTAAAAGGGCTTTTTGATATCAAAATATCAAAATTTAAAATATTATTATGGATTAATTGTGATTGCATACATGACTCCCAGTATAAATTGTAAATAATTATTGACTAATTTTATCATTGTGATATTTTTGCATTTTTCAAGTATTAAGAATAAAGTAACCATACTCCACAAATTAGAGGAGAAAGTTATCAATGATAATGTTCTGATTTCAAATCCGGGGTTATCTCCCTTTAACGCTGTCTCTGTTTTTTTTTTTTACAATTTTTAAATGTACTTTTTATGACATGAAGCGGAAGCAAATCATAAATCATAAAATGCGGCCGAAAGAAAAATTTGTCGCGGGGGGGGGGGCATTGCTGTATGGTGTTGTATAAGGATAAGAAAAAGCAAAAAATGAAGTTCATGAGGCTATGAAGGAAAGATAACGGCTAATTCTAGACTTGAAAAAGGTCAGAGTTGAAGTTATTGGGGAAAAAATCCTGCCGGAAGTGTTATTTTTTTCCACAAAGCAGCAGTTCTTGGGAAGAAGCTGTCCGAATAGATCTTACTCCTTACTAATGGAATACAAAGGGAACGGGGATGTTTCACACTTGTATACGTGGCATGGCGTGCCCCAGTTGTAAAGGTCAGAGTAGTGGGACTAAGGAATGTAGCTCATCATAATACATCATATGGAAATAGCGATAGCGCAGCTGGGAGGAAGATGTTATAGGGTGGAAAGTAACTCATCACCCACAGGGCCGCGTAGACGTTTTTGTATCATGACAAGCAAGTGAAGACTGTGCAGCTCAAAATGAACGAGCCATTTTCTATCATATTTGTCAGCAGATCGCATACATGAGTTCCACTTGTGGTTTGGGGAAACCTTGATTTCAAATAGACGTCTAAAACGAGGTCCCTCCTTGAGAAAAAAAAAAGAAAAAAATCCATGATAGGTGAAAGTTCGCTTTCGTCTGTATTGGATTTTATAAGCCAGTATTTTGCCCATTGAGCCACCTGGGTTAGGTCAGAGGAGATATGTGCCTCTAGGTTCTGGTCTTCCAAATTTTGGGAGGTGTGCCTATAAACAGTTGCATTATCCACATAGATATTCAGGGTACGTTCTTAGGAAGATAATTCATATACAGTAGAAAGAGGGTTTCAAAGCGAAAACCATAATAGTTATCACTCCTAGGGTGTTCATGTTGAGGTGTTCAACAAACCACTTGTGCATTTTTATAACGCCACTATTATATAGTTATTGTTATAACACATTTTTACTTTATATAACGTACTTCGTATAAGGATTCTCTATGCGCAATGCTTGTGCTACTTGCCAAGATGCCTTTATACTTAGTCTGAAGATTGACTCCAAATGGTTAGGTATTCACACAGCTACCCAACTGAGATGAGATGTGACACATGGTTAAGATTTCTGTGGGGAACCAGAGCGTTTCCATTCGGCCCATTTGTTTGGGATCTGTTACAATTCTTGTCTTATTTACTCAGCCAATTCTTCGTCCCATAGAGAGATTCTCGACTGAGTCACCCTTTTCCCGAAGACAGAGGTATTTCCATTCGCAGGCGGGACAGCGAACTGCCTGACTCGAAACGGCTGATACTTACCCAGCCTCCGCACTTAGACGTCATATGACACAAGGTCAGGTTTAACGTGGTTAACCCGAGCGCGAACACTCAAGCAACTGGTCCAAAATTTACCCATTGCCCACAACTACGGAGAAAGTGTACTTTGTTTTTTTTCAGCTGATTCTCTATCGGTAGACTGAGCCCCGACTGTACCATCTTCTGCCCGAAGACAGAGGTGTTGTGAGTCACAGGCCACACAGCGAACTGTCTGACTCCGAACGGCTGGTATTTACACCCCCCCGCACTGAGATGAGATGTGACACAAGGTCGAGATTATTGTGGGGAACCATAGCCATTGGTCAAAATTTAGCCACCCCCGCGGGCACACGTACATTGCATGTCTCTATTTCTCGGGCGAGTTTCTGTCCATACACATAGCCTCGACTATTCAGCCTGAATATAGAGAGCTAGACAATCGGAGCCAGACAGCGGACCACCTGACTCCAAACGACTAGTATTTACCAGTCTCCCACACAATGAGTTTACTGTGTGGAAACCGGACCAATGTTCAAAATTTACCCGGCCCCCACAAAATCGGACTCGGTTACATCACTTGTCTGTTTTTGTCAGTCGAGTTTCTATCCAAAGACAGAGCATCGACTGTCATCTTCTGTCCGAAACAGAGGTTTTGTCAATCGCAAGTCAGATAGGGAACAGCTAGTATTTACCCAATCCTACCTGGATGTAGTGCAAGGTCGTTTTTTACGTGAGACGATTACGAGCTCGTATTTAGTGGTAAAACTCGTTGCAAAGAGCCATTTGTGATAGATAGAAATGAACAGACTGTCATAGATATGAAATAGAATAATTCCTACAATTATTTTAATATATTTTCTTTTTATACGTTATTATTTTTCTAGATATAATTTAAGTAAATGCGTTTTTTAAAAAAATAAACAGTATTAATTACATTTACTGGCCTGAATGTTCGAGAAATTTCGTAGATAGCTAACAATGGTTAAATAATAACGTATAAACAGAAAATATATTAAAATATTTGCCGGAATTAATTCATTTCATATATATATATATATATATATATATATATATATATATTATAATTTCAGCACTTGAATATTGCATGAAACTCTGAGTTGTGCAATTAATGCAAGACATTATGTATCTTGCTTTATATATATATATAGAGAGAGAGAGAGGGGGAGAGAGATAAATGCTTGGGCGTACGCCTTATTTCTTAAAAAAACGCTTTAAAATGTGATGCCTTTGTATTTTTAATGTAAAAGATAAAATTCCAGCAATTAAAATATATTTGCTTTTTATATATGCTTTTTGTTTTTCAGGATTCCCTTAATTCCAAAACATTTTGCTTGGATTCGTCTGTCCTCAATCAGTTTGGTTAGATTATGAATATTTTGTATGAGGAAAATGATATGTTGTCTTCACCATAATCCCTAGGCTTTTTTAGAAGTTAAATCTTAATACAGTTTCTAAATGTTAACTCACCACCAACTAATGCTGTAAACATAACGCGTATGTAGCGCTGTCGCTGTTTGAAGAAAAAAGATTGTCTCATTATGAAAAAAGATTGTCTCATTATGAATGTATTTACATAGTTTTTTAACATTTATATTTTAATTTTGAAGTAATTTGTACACAATAGCAAAATCAAAGCTGGTAAGTATACATTTGATGAAACCAATTTAAATTTTATTCAAAGAAGGCTACTCTCAAAGACAAATTACCCAGAAGTTGGAAATTTCTAGACTATTACAAAGGCAATAGAAACAGGTACAAATATTGACAAAAACGAACTGGAACACCAAAAGTGACAACTGCTGCTGAAGATAAACACTTGATCATTGAGAGCAAAAGGAATAGAAGGAAAACTGCTCCGGAGCTGACAGCTGTAATTAATTTATCTCGACAGCAATTTAGATGTCTATGCATCCCAGTGGATGCATAGCCGTCAAGAAACACTTATTATTGAAGATTAATAAGCAGAAAAACTGTTATGGAGAAAAAAAAAGCAAAAGAACTGTACATTGAAAGTGTGGCAAAATGTATTGTGGACAGACGAGTCCAAATTTAACCATTTTTGGTGGTAAGAGGCGACCATATGTGAGAAGAAAGCCGAGAGAAAAAGTGACTGATGAATGTGTGATTCCTACAGTTAAGCAAGGTGGTGGGTCTATTATAGTGTGGAGTGTTTTGTAGATGAGGCGCCTGGAAATTTGATTCAAGTCAAGAGAATCATAAAAAAAGAATCGAACTCGAATTTGCAAAGACATGCTACACCATCTGTTTTATGGGTAATTATAAAAAATCACATTTCAACAAGACAACGATCCAAAACACTCTTCTAAATTATGACAAATAAAACGAACAGATGTTTGGAAATTAGGACTTGGATGACCTCTCTTCTATTGAATTAGTGTGGGATGAATCGAATGGGAGAGAATACCCAAAGCGTAAGTGTGAACTTTTTCAGTTCTTCAGTAATACTTAGGAATGTTTAGAAAGAATGCCGAGAATTTGTAATGCTGTAATTAAGGCAAGTGGTGACTTTATTGACGAAAACAAAAATTGACACCGTTGTATGATAATTTTTTTTTATAGTTAAGTGCGTATTTTTTGTCAAAATTAAAGCAAATAGATTGTTGTTACTGAAGTTTTATATTTACTTTACAAAATACAAAAAAATATTTTATTTTAAGGTGTTATTTTAAGAAATGCAGGGTGGCCCCAAACTTTTTGCCTGTAGTGTATATTTCATTACTTCGCGCCTATGTCACTAATGCATGCAAATTTATAAAAAATGTTTTCTATTTCAAACTCGAATATAGATTTTATTTTCCTTGTTTCTTCGAAATGCACTACTTTTGCAACTGCAAGCTTTACTATGTCTATTATTGTACATTGAAAATACAAAAGTAAGATTTGGTAAATAATTGCAACTGACATGCCTTTCAAGTGATGTCAGCGGAGAAGAGGGAAAAAATGGGAAATTGAAAATTAACAAAACGGAAAATGTCGAAAGATAAAGACTAAATGGGATGAAAAAGACAGGGAACGAGAATGGGTGAAAAGGGGGGGAGGAAAAGAAAGGAAGGGCGGAGAAAGAGGGGGAGAGAAAAAGAAGATAAAGAAAGAAGGAAAAGAAGAGAAATCGTAAGAGAGTGATATAAAAGAACAAGAGAAAGAGGAGAAAGAGACAAAAACAAAGAGGAGAGAGCGTGACGGAGATGAAAGAGAAAAGTGAAGTTGATGGAGAGGGAGAGAAAGAAGAAAAGAGAAATAGAAAAAAGGAAGGAGAAATGGAGAAGGAGAAAGCGAGAAACTGGGTTAAAGAACTAATGGCGGAGAACAAGATAAAGAGGAGTGGGGCAAAAGTAAGTATGAAAAGTAATGAAAGTTAGATATAGGGAAAAAGAGAGAAAGGGAAAAAAGAAAGAGAAAGAGAATAGATACAGGCGGAAGAAAACGAGGAGGAAGTGAAGAGTGAAAAAGAAGCAGAAAAGAAAGATAGAAAAAAAGAGGAGAAAGATAACGTTGCTGTTGTTGATGCTGTTTGGCATTATTATTATTATTATTAGTTGTTGTTGTTGTGAAGAAGAAAATAGTGAAGTTGGAGAAAATATGGTAGTGAAGAGGAAGTTAGAAAAGAAAGATAGGAAAAAGCTGGAGAAAAAGAGAATTGTAGTTGTTTTTGTTGCTGTTGTTGTTGTTGTTGAAGAAGAAGAAGAAGAAGAAGAAGAAGAAGAAGAAGAAGAAGATTATAGCAGTAAAGGAGAAGAAGGTAATAAATATGGTAAAATAGAAAAAGTCAAAGGAAATGGAAACGTGGTAGTGAAGAAGTAGAAGAGGATATTAGGAAAGAAAAAGCTGGAAAAAAAGTGAATTGTATTTATTGTTTTTGTTGTTGTTGTTGTTGTTGTTGTGAAGAAGAAGAAGAAGAAGAAGAAGAAGAAGAAGAAGAAGAAGAAGAAGAAGAAGAAGAAACTAATGAACGGGAAGAAGTAGAAAATATGATAGTGAAGAAGAAAGTAGAAACGAAGGAAAATAAAAAGCTGGAGAAAAAGAAAGTGCTATTATTGAAGAAGAAGAAGAAGAAGAAGAAGAAGAAGAAGAAGAAGAAGAAGAAGAAGAAGAAGAAGAACAACAACAACAACAACAAAAGGAAGACGAATAAGAGTATAGTTATGAAGGAGAAGAGATGAAGAATATGGTATTGGATAAGAAGAAGACAGAAGGGTAGAAGAAGAAAAAGCTGGAGTAAATGAAGATCGTTTGAAGAAAAAGAAGAAAAACAGTGAAAAATATAGTAGCGAAAAAGGAGGCGGAAGAGGAAAAATATTGTAAATAATAAGGAACAGATATAAGGGAAGAAATAAACTGAAAATTAACAAAAAGCTGGAGAAAAAGAAGGTAGTAAAGAAAAAAAGATAGTAAAAAATATGGGAGTGAAGAAGATCAAAAAGTAAAGAAGAAAAAGTAAAAAAAAAATACTGGAGAAGAAGAAACATTTTCTAGTGACAAAAAAGAAGATAGAAGTTATTAAGGAGAAGGAAAAAGAATGAAGAAAAAAAGAAGGGGATAGTAACAACAAAATAAAGATAGGAGGAGACGAAGAAAAAGATCTAAGTGAATAAGTCGAAAAAAAATGAAGCAATGCTAGCAAAAAAGAGGGTAGTGAAGAAGAAGTCAAAAGAAGATGACAAAGAAGAAAAAAGAAGAAAAATGAAGAAGTAAAATGAAGAAAAGAAAGTAAAAAGAAGTAAAAAGAAGTAAAAAGAAGTAAAAAGAAAAAGAAGTGAAAAGAAGTAAAAAGGAGGAAGAAGAAGAAAAAGAAGCAAAAAGAAGAAAAAACAGTAAAAAAAAGAACAAAAAGAAATAAAAAGAAGTAAAAAGAAGTAAAAAGAAGGAGGAAAAAGAAGGAAAAAAGCAAAAAGAAGTAAAAAGAAGAAGTAAAAGAAGTAAAAAGAGGAAGAAAAAGAAGGAAAAAAAGGAGGAAAAAAAGAAAAAGAAGCAAAAAGAAAAAAAAAAATAAGTAAAAAGGAGTAAAAGGAAGAATAAAAAGAAGTAAAAAAAGTAAAAAGAAGATAGCAGTCACAGTATTTGTAGTGTATTAAAAATGATACTGTAAATATATAAGAATGGAAATAACGTGAAGAATTATATTTAAGAAGAAGAAAAATATGGGAAAATTAAGCGAGGAAAGGAAAGATTTTCGTTAAAGCAATCATGCGGAAGCGAATTATGTAAAAGCGGGAAGAAAATGCAAACAAAACAAACTAAACCATATAAACAATCAATGCAAAAAATCAATTTCGACCCTAATCCAAGAGAAAAAAAAACTACCATGACATCGAAACTATAAAAAACGAAAAGAGATGAAAAAAGAAAAAAAAAGAACTCTGAGTAAAGCAAAACTATGGAATCCGGAACCTCGAAAAAACATAGCTTCCGGGCCGACTGATCAAAAATTACGAAAAAGATGACCTTGTCACTTGCGATCTGCAATAGCTGACAGTGGTCCTGAAATTCTCTGGCAACCATTTCATAGAAGCAGAAGCCAAGAAAAGGTAATTTTAATGTTCCCGAAATCCCTAGGCAGTTGACCTTTGAACTGAGATCGAAGTCTTTTTTCGCGAGTGTCAGTCTTCGTTAAGTTGCTTGCTGCAACATTCACAGAATTCTAAAGACAGGAACATCTCAAGATTTAAATGAAGGAAACCGCTAATGCTTACCGATATTGTGCTTCTTCACATTGTCAGTTTTCCTGATTCAATTTTCGATTCAATCCTTTGCGAAGACTTTTGTTTGGGACATGATGTAGAGCAAGGTTTTTCTTACAAGTCGATTGAGCCAATTCCATTGAGAATTATACAGGCTAAGTGAACGGTTCTCATAAGCACAATTGTTTGCATATTTCTTTTTTCCTAAATATTCCCAAGGCCCGTGAGACACTCAAGGTAGAGTTTTACTGACTGAGGTTGATGAAAAAAGATGTAAAATTGAAATTTATGACGATATGTCTGAAATAGTAATAGTGGTCGAAACATTAACCATTTCCCTATAAGGGAGCTGCCAGTACTGTTTTGGATTGAAATTTATAAAATATTTCTTTTAAAACAGGAAAACATTTTTTTCAAGTTCTGTATCTGTTATCGCTCTTTCCAGTATTGATGGGGGTTTCGTTTTGAACCTTATATTTGATGTGGTCTTCGAGTTACATGAGCTATCCATTTTAGTTGTTGCTGCTGTTGGTAGTCTTCAAGTGATGTGCATTCAGCTATTTGTTACGGTTAACCCTAGACTTAAAGAGGTTAGAATTGTAGTGTTCCGAGAAAGTACCCTCTCGGGAGTTCATAGGACAAATTGGAAGAAGCTGTCTAAATAGACATTTCTCCTTACTAATGGAATACATTGTATGGTGGGTCTTAGATGTGAAAGTCAGGAAATAAAGGATGCATCTGGTCACAACATTGGTCATGAAAATAGCGACAGAGTAGCGAGAGGCTTGCGACGTTTCGACTTTAGAGAAGGGGGGGTTATGGGTGGAAAATGAAGACTGAACAACCCCAGCCGTTAGGGGAGACGTCCAATTGGATAACGTCAGGCAAACGACATATTGTAATATTGTAACCCATGTTAATTCACAAACGCCAAAAGCATGTAAACTTCAGCACCCCTAACCGATTAATATCAGGATCCATGGGAAACAAGCCTGATAATTTGTAAGTGCATATTATTATTATTATTATTATTATTATTATTATCATTATTTCCTTTGATTTCTGGTATATAATCATTTCTTTCCGGATTCTGACAAGAGACATAGGGTCAGAAATGGCACCATGACATTTTTCCACTGAGCTGTTTTGAAAAACAAACCAAACATATTTTACATAGACAAAGCCCTTCTTAAGGCATGGGCTGTATTTGTGAGAACATTTTTTTTGTATTTCAAGGCATGGGCTTCCAGGAATCCCTTCAATGAGTCCATTGGAATTTTTTCCAATCAATTCGAGGGCTCCAACTACAACTGGAATTGTTGATGTTCTCATGTACCACATTTTTTTTAATTTCGATGCCAAGGTCCGTGTATTTTAATAGTTTTTTTTAAGATCTTCAAGGATAAATTACAGTCTTCTTGGACTGCCATATCAATAAGAAGGCACATTTCTGCTATTTTGCGTTTCATTTATTTTGACGCGTTCATTACCAGGACATCTGTTTTGTCTTGTCACAAGACAAGGACATCTTTGTCCTGAATTTGACTGCCGTGTTCAACAACTGGTTCCGCCAGGGGTCCGTCCTCAACCGAATCTCTAGGTGCGTGATCATGCTGCTGGGTGTTGGGCGGGATTTAGATAATTACACGCTCATAACTCTACTAAACACAGAGTTTAGGATTATGGCCAAATCCTGTCGAAACCTTTACAGTCAGTTGTCGAAATTATAGTCGTTTGCTGGCAGCGTTTCATTCATTTTGAGGCGTTCATTACCAGGACAGATGTCTTGTCTTGTCTTGTCACGAGACAAGGACATCTTTGTTCCGATTTTGACTGCCGTGTTCAACAACCGGTTCCGTCAGTGGTCCATCCTCGACCGGATCTCTAGGGGTGTGATCATGCTGTTGAAAAAGGACAAGGTTGTTGGGCGGGATTTAAATAATTACACGGCCATAATTCTACTAAAACACAGAGTTTAGCATCATGGCCAAGATCCTGTCGGACAATTTACAGTCAGTTGCCGAGATTCTGTTGGGAACCTAGCAAAATTGTTCTGTGAAGGGTCAAACAATTTAGAGCAAACCTGCATCTGATTCGCAGGAACCTAGTGGATATAACAGACTATGAGCAAGACGCGCTGATCAATTTGGATCAGTCCAATGCATTTGATAGGGTCGACCATCGGTACCTGGCTGCTGTCCCGCAGGCCGCCGGATTCGAACCCGAATTCTGCTGGTGGATTAATCGCCTATATCGCTCCCCTAGTGCTGTGGTGTAGGTGAACGGAAAGCGAACGCGTGATTTGCGCTGTTTCGGTCGGTTCGCCATAGTTGCCCATAGATTCATTGTTATATAATCCAGGTGTATCCGAGTAATATCTGATATTAAAACTGACCCACAGAGAGAGCTCAATGTATTTATTATAAGAGAGCATATATTTTATACAGGATAAAAATTCAAAATTATGTGGCTATTGACCAGCACTGTTATATGCCAGTCTTCCTCACTCGACTGTCATGGAATTGAGGTTTTGAATTTAGTTTAAATAGCAGTCGCTGAAAATGTACGGGGCTACCTGAGTGGGTGGCTTCGGTTTATAAGTAGTCTGGGTTAGTGACAAGGAGATGGGCCCGAGTTAGAGTTTGTTTATAGCCAAAGCCTTTAGGTGTATATAAATGAAATTAAGTTTCCTGCTAGTGGATTATATAGTTAAACTGTGGGGGATTTAAGACAAGACAATTTAAAGTTAGAATAAATTATCTAAATAATAGATTCACAAAATCTGTAAGTAAAGGCGAGACACCCAATGGAATAAATCACGCCGTACAACACATATATACAAACCTATATATCCACTTAACACATATACCTACGTACGTATATATATATATATATATATATATATATATATATATATATATATATATATATATATATATTATACGCCGTTGTACATATTGAGATTTTTAACTCATGGAGTGTTTTTTCTCCAGTAGTTGCCAAGTGTTGTGGGAGGTATTTTGATGGTGAAAGAGTGAATAGTGACCGATAATTCCTTATATTGAATGAGTATATTTTAAAGAATGAATGAGTCGTAAATCCGATTAGCGAGGTATAAGGTAGCTAGTGATTTCTAACTTTCAACAATCTACCTCCTTTTTTCGGCCTTGTGCCACAACTACCGTGTCAGTAATAAATCTTAGACAAGCAACGTTTGTGCAAAGACTTATAATTTTTAGTACATTTATATATGTTTAATAAGTGAAAAAAAAAATTAAAATAAATATTAATTGAATAAGACAGACATACTGTCGAAATATTGTTTAAAATTGTCAGAAACTGTTTTTCTTTTCTTCTCCTTTTCTTTTCTTCTCATTTTCTTAAATCGCACTCTTCTCTTAACAATTATTATTATTATTATTATTATTATTATTATTATTATTATCACCATTATTATTATTATATCATTATTATTATTTTATTATTATTATTATTATTATTATTGTTGTTGTTGTTGTATCTCTTTGTGTAGTACGAGTTGTTCTCAAGTCTAAACTAGAAGCTTCAAGGAAAAACAAGATTTTTCTATGAAAAGATGCAAATAGATGAATTGACATGCAACCAGGGAGAGAGAAAAAAATGTAATTGTGGTCACTGTATGGAGAGAAATCTACGTAAGATTCTAGAATTGTCCATAATTACGATATTTTAGAAATTGTATATTTGAGGGCTACCAGAATATATTTGTTTTCTATTTTTGATAACATTCCCAAAACCATAATAACGACAGGCAACGTTGATTTCTTGAAATGCCACATTCTATTGATTTCTATCTCGAGGTTATTCATTTTATTTTGTTTGCCAAACATTCTTACTGTTGCTGTTATTATTATTATTATTTTCCTTTAATCCACAGATAATCCATAGAATTCTAACCTGGTATATCTGCACCCACAAGGTGTGTATGATGGAATTGTGATGGGGCGTGATAGTGTCACATTGGACCTTGGGTGACAAGTAATCATTCAGCCAATCTGCCATTATGCCTTGGGCAAATGACAGAACATCGATATTTTTGAAAGGGTTTCCTGGATAGATAGATCGATAGATAGATAAAGAAAAAAAATAGGGAACGTATATCAATCTAACATGTTTCACTTTTATTAAAGCTTCATCAGAGAATGAGAGAAAATAGACAAAAAGCAGAAACTTTGGTATTTTCAATTATGTTTGGGTCACAGTCCTCATCGGTCAGACACGGCTCACGTATATTAAAACCGTAGAGAAATCTATGTGGATGTGAAGATTCTTATATGCCTAAGTGGGTGTCGAATGGGTAATGTGTATTCGTTATGGTGTATGTCTGTCTAGTGGTAGTTCTTTGTGCGGTCAGAGGTAGAAAAATAAAATGAACGTAAATGTTTTTAATACTCGTTGATAATACAAATTGTAAGTTAATAAAAAACATTCTCAATATAGAATAAATATTATATTTCAGTTCACACACACATACACACATACACACATCAAATCATCCTGCAACTCTTGGCGAGTAACCGTTGGATTTTTTTTTAATTTGACGCATTAATTTCCTCCAAGATCTTGAAGAAATGTTTTGTGGATCACCTGCTCTTCTTTGGTTTACAACATTTTTTAGTTTTTTTTACAACTGAGTAGTGGTGAGTCCGATCCTCACTTGGTGTCTCATAATTTTGGCCTTGTGCCACATTTAAGCTACGTTTAAAAGATCATCTCACTATACATAGGTTTTCACATTCATTTGATACACACGTCTTTCTCTTTGTCACATATATATTTGTGACTATGAGACTCAGGTTCGAATCTCGCCAGGGTCAATTTGTCAGGACTGAGATTCCTTATGTTATCGAACTGGAGGGGTCGATACCAGCGTGCAGCTCCTTTGGAAAGTGCCTGAAAAACATACCCACGTCATGAATAAATGTAGATACATCATCAATAAATGTACATACGTCAGGAATAAAAGTAGATACGTTTTAATGAGTGTATACCCGTCTTGAATGACTTTTAGGAAATCTTGGATAAATGTGCAAACGTCATCAGTAAATGTAGACACATCATCAATAAAAATCATCATTAAAACGTATGTTTTAATGAGTGTATACCCGTCTTGAATGAATAAAAGATACGTTTTAATGAGTGTATACCCGTCGAATGACTTAGGAAATCTTGAATAAATATGCACACTTCATGTATAAATGTAGATACGTCATCAATAAGTGTACACACGTCATGAATAAATGTAGATACGTCATGAATAAATGTAGATACATGAATGTAGATACGTCATCAATAAATGTAGATACGTTATGAATAAATAGATACATTTTAATGCGTGTATACCCGTCTTGAATAACTTTTACAAAATCTTGAATAAACGTGTGCACGTCATGAATAAATGTAGATACGTCGTGAATAAATGTACACACGTCATGTAAAACTGTAGATACATCATCAATAAATATAAAAACGTCATAAATAAATATAAATATAGATACGTCATGAATAATTGTAGATACGTCGTGAATGAATGTAAATGGGTCTTGTGTTAATGTAGATACGTTATAAATGTACGTACGCCATGAATACGCCTTGAAGGACTCTACCTTCGGCATGATGAATGTGCAATACAAACATCCTGAATGCATGTAGATGCGTATTGAATTAATATACATACATACCTGGCACATGAAATCTATCATCTGTCAGTTGCGTCTTCCTTGAGAGTGCGACTCAGTTGCAGCTCCGCCAGAGGACAGAGGCGCTATTGGGGGAAAATAACACTGTTATTTGCCAGATCTGTTGAACAGCTGCCTGAAGCTGCACCCTCTAATGGCACTAGAGAGAGGGTTCGGTGCTCGAACCGAGGATGGCGCAAACAACGGTCTAGGGGAGTCGGGCCATTTTTTCCCTTTGACAGAGTGTACGCGCTCAGTTTCCCCACATTAAACTCGATCTTGTCGCACATCCCGTCCCAATGTGGCTGGGCATGGGTATATACACATACCTCTGGAATATTTGGACATACGTCTTGAATGACTGTACAAATATCCTGAATAAATTTACTTTTGTCTTTTGAATGAATGTGTTTATATATTTGGATAAAAATCTCCAAATTGTGGATATACGTAATTAAACCTTGAATAGAATCCAAATGACTTGAGGATGAATGGCTATGTCTGGAACAATACCAATAAATTTAAATAACACTGTCAATATTTGTTATAAAGTTAATATAAGATTAAAGATTTTAAGATTAAAACAAAACAAACAAATCGCAAAATGTAGAAAGCAAATATAGGTTCAATGTCTAAAATCCCAATGCATATAAAACCGCTAGAAAGCAACCACACCGTCCAACAGTTACACTAAAAAACGCTCCTATCGTATTCAAAAAAGTAGCGTCACACATGCGTAGTGAGGCGATGATCGCGTGACATCATCACTTTCTCGCGACGTCGGCCATGTTGGATTTACACGCCAAACAGGTACATGTCCGCTTACTAGAATATTTATTGACAATACATGGTTGCTATTAGCACTGAATCTACTTTCATTTATTTAAATGTCAGCATTACCTTGGTGAGGTCTGCCTCTTCTATCAGCCCTGGCACAAATATGATTCCTTTTAATTTAAAGAATATTTCCTAAAGAAAATGTACACTCATACCATCAGAAAGTGTTATGGTTCTAAGAAGGTTGCGTGAATATTTAAAATTGTGCTGTAAATAAAATATGCAATATCCACAATCATAAATTATAAGAAATGGCCAAATGGTAATGATATTCAATCTCAACGAAAAATACATGTTTGAAACAACAGAATAAATTTTATGTACACAATTTACAATTTCTTTGTTTGTACAAGGGTATATTTTAGAGAAAAAGTTCTTTGCTGTTTCGGAAATGTTCAATGTCTGAAAATTTGTCTACCTTTCATTAAAAAGGTTGAATTTAAATTAGATAAAATATTTTTCTATGAAAGATATTGAGTGAAAAAGTTTGTTGTGTAAATTTTTCTAATCTCTGACGAAGGAAGTTTGCTTCTTTGGCATCACATAATTCCTGTGTGTATCTTTCGCGTGTGTGAGTCTCAAATGCGACGAAATTTCGTTTGCTATTTTTATTTATAGTTTGCTTAACAACGAAGTCGGCTCCAACGAGGCTTGGTAGCTGTTGAGAATTTTTCTGAGAAATGCGTGAGTGAATGTTGTATTTTTTAGCTAATAGGATTTCTTGAAACATTTAAATTAGGGATGAATTTGAGAAGAATTTTTTTTATGTCAGTTGAACCTACATTTGCAAAAATTTTTACTGTTTTGTTATGGAAAATTCAAGAAAATGTTTGAAATTGAAATGAGGGTTACTAAAAAAGAATCAGTTGATATTTCTCGGGTACATAATGAGAAAAGAGGAATTGGAGACTATGACACTCACCGGTCATATTGAATGCATGTGGTACAGAAGAATGTAGTCAGTAATCTACCGATTGTGAAAGTGGTTGGCAGAACTGGGATGAGGAGAGATAACAAAAAGATAACACTATGAGCTACAAAAGGAAGATGTGGAAAATCATGATAGCCCGTATCCTTAAGCGAAACGTCATTTAAAAGTAAAATCAGATTAGTAGGAAGTGAAGGATGTAAAATCTTGCATAAGGTGAAGATAGAACCCATAATTTATAACTTCCGAGACGATAGATTCTTGCTCGACGAGATTTGCCGAACCATTTTTCCTGTAAATGTTGAAATATCTAACCTAAGGCATTGATGTCCCAGTCCGGATTTTTTTACCCCTTAGCTCTCATCAGCCGATGTAAGTATGTGTAGTTACTAAGACTGTGCTGCTATAAAAAGACGAATAAAGGTATTAAATTCGAAAATGAATAAGCGATGTAAGATGGCGGATATTAGTGTCTGTTTTTGGTTTCGCGCCAAACGAAGGCCGCATAAAATGAAAGAAGTAAAATCAGTGGACATAAAAACTATCGGGGGACAACGACTTGGAAATGAAAGTAAAACGTGAGCAATTATGAAGAGAAATAAGAAAAAAGAAGGAAAGTGTGAAGAGAAAGTAAAAAGCTAGACGTGGTGAGGGAGGAGAAAAAAAGAAAGAAAGGTGAACAAAAAAGACGAAAATGAATGAAGGAAAATGAAGAAAAGAACAAATTAGATGAAAGAAGAAGAAAGTAAAGTAAAGAAAGACAGAAGAAAGAAAAGAAAGAAAATGAAATAAAAGAAACAATGACAAAGATTAAATTAACTGGATGAAGAATAAAGGGCAAACTAAAAAAGAAAAGAAAAGCATTAAATGACGATGAGAAAGTAGAAAAAAAATCACGAAAAAGAAAGAAAGAAAAGTAGATAGATAAGTAGATATCTAGCACGATAGATAGATAGAAGTGTGAAGAAAAGGTAAAAGACTATAGCGGGGGAGAAAAGAAGAAAGAAAGACGAAAAAAAAAAGAAAGGAAGTAACAAGTTGAAGGAAAGTAGGGAGTGATGCTGGAAATAAAAGAAAAAGAAAAAATGCCGAAAGAAAAAGAAGAAATGAAAGAGTAAAGAAAAAAACAAAAGGAAGAAAGAAAATGGAAAAAAAAAAATAAACAATGATGAAGAAGGAATTAAAAGAAAAGAATGTAGAATAAATGGCAAACTGAAAAAGAAAAACAGAAATATCGAAAGAGGAAGAAACGAAGGAAAATACTTTGGAGATGAACAAAAAAGGCGAAGAAGTAAGACAGATAGATGAAGGAAAATGAAGAAAAATAGATGAAAGAAGAAGAAATGAAGAAGTAAAGAAAGAAGAAAGAAAAGAAAGAAAATGAAAAACAAAGAAACAATGACAAAGAAGAAAATAAATTAACTCGATGAAGAATAAAGGGCAAACTGAAAAAGAGAAGAAAAGCATTAGATGAAGATGAGTAGAAAAATACACGAAAAAGAAGGAAAAGTAGATAGATCGATAGGTAGCTAGCTAGATAGATACGAAGAGACTGCGATAGATAGATAGATAGATAGATAGATAGATAGAAAATAACGTAGGGGAAAAGATAACGCTAGAAAAAGTTTAAGATATGCCTAATCCTCTAGTAACATCGGACGGACATCCATTTCCATTTCTGAAGGTGTACGGTTTTTATGGGACCTGGAAAAGGTTTAAGAGATTTGGTATAAAGTATGCACTAACTATGGCAAGGGGTAGGTACTTGGTACTCGTTGCAAAGCCATGGTTTGTCTCATATACCTATAAACTTATTTAGTACTGTGTTCAACAATTTCAATCGTTAGTCATGGCAGATAAGGAAACATGCCTCCTGAATTTCTCGGATGAGAAATTGAAATTATTCACTGTCCGTCTAATGTGCTCATCTTTGTTGTTACTATCACATCAATACGACAATGTTGTGTCCTACGGCTCCATTTTGATATCTCTCGATACGGGTAATTTACGGACAGACGTTGTTCTCCTTCCACTGCCAATGTCAAGGACATCATTTTCTTTTCTGAGTACGGATACCTTATTCTTTACTCTGATTCCACTGTTTGATTCGGTACTATCGGGTCCAGGGTTTGAACTTAAAACTGCTAGGCTAGCAAATTCAAGAACCCGTTGTCCAGTTAGACAATCCTGATGCTAGAATGGTGAGTTTGATCACTGGGCCGGGTAAGAAAGACCCGGACAAAATGGAAACTGGTATACCAATAACTGAGTTGTGTTTTAAAAAAGAACTAGATGAGATATCCTTAAAATGGAAAGCGGAACGAAAACAATCTGCTCCCAAAGGTTACCCGAATCGATAGACGACTGAAGAAGGTCGGAGAAAATAATGGTCGAAACGTTATAATAACAGAAAAGATGAGCCCATTAGTCCAAATGTAAATAAAACAAGAAAGCATTAATTGAAGGACAGTTCGATTCGGTGCAAATTCCGGTTTGACTTTTATTTCAGTGTTATGCACACATATAATATGCACACATATATATGCACACATATATATTTTAAGACATTTTTCATGTTTATACGTTCTTTCTATAGATACAAATGTTAAACAGTATTAACAACATTTACCGGCCTGAATGCCCGAGAAATTTTCAGACCGGTAAATGTCGTTAATACTGTTTATTATAAACAGAGCATTTACTTGTATAATATAATATATATATATTATTATTATATAATATTTGTATCTATAAAAAGAATGTATAAACATAAAAAATGTCTTAAGATAATTGTCGGACTTTGTCTATTTCATAATGTTTGATGTCATTTGTTTACATTTGCATACGCATCGAGCAGATATGAATGTACGAGAGAAAATCATGGAGAATTGTAGTTTAAAAACAGTAAAATCGACTTTGTTAACCGAAACGTTCCTCTGTGGCTCAATCGGTAAAAGCACATCAGGCTATATGACGGTTCCGTAAAGATACAGGTTCGATTCCTGTCGGAGGACGCATATTTTCTATGAAAATTTCTCGGACATCCAAGCCAGTAAATGTCGTTAATACTGTTTATTATAAACAGAGCATTTACTTAAATAGTTTATCTATAAAAAGAACGTATAAACATAAAAAATGTCTTAAAATAATTGTCGGACTTTGTCCATTTCATAATATGTGATATATGTATATTGAGGCAACATACCTTCACTGAAGCATGTTTCATTAAATAATATAGACATATTATGCCTACTTATTTTTATAAAAATCCTTTCTAATACTCTAATTATCTTCTTGATGTTAAGTTGAAATTCATCAAGGAAGGTGCCGTATTTTTTGTTAACTCAACGAATCCTGACCTCCTCCAAAATCATCCTCAAGGGTGAATTGCAAAAACAAACTTGATCTAACTGTAATCATTTTTATGATGATTTTTGCAAACAAGAACGTACGCAGTCAGCTATAATTATTTTAAAATTAACGATTAACAAGAAGATAATTAGAGAACTAGAAAGGATTATTATAAAAAATAAATAGACATTATATATATATATATATATATATATATATATATATATATATATATGATACAACGGTTCAAAGCTTAATCAAACATTGGACTATTTTGGTGTTAAACGATATGGATAATTTTGCTGTTACATGCGGTTAATATATATATATATATATATATATATATATATATATATTATCGGGTGTAACAGCAAAATTGTCCAAATGTTTGATTAAGCTTTGAACCATTTTATTTTAGAAATGATTAAAAATATCTTAATGGAATTCAACGAGATTTTTATAACACTATTGGAATCTTCTTTGAAAAATATGAATGTATTTAGCTCTAAGTTGAAATGATGATCCCTCTTGCTGATCTGATCCACTTTTACTCTCTAATGTTTCCTCTATTTTAAACTTATTCACCGTCCTCTTCATGTAACTTAACTGGACTTTGAAGATGGATGACATAGTATGAATATTGGTACCATTACTAAGCGCCTGAATAATCTTTTTCCTCTCACCATTGCTCAGTTGGGAAGTTCTAGATGAATAACAGAAAGAGTTTTCAGTAACCAATGGTTTCAAGATGCCTAAACGTCTTATCTGAAAACCTGGAAAAAAATTCAATTAGTTTAGTGTTTTTTTTAGATATTAAATATTTTGGGTGTTGAACATTTATCACTTTCTGTTACACGATCTGAACAACTTTGCAGTTCTACCCGATATATGCAGTCCGTCAGTTCTGCCCGATATATGCAGTCCGTCTGAAGCTATTATGCAAATCACATTCACCTCAATAACTGGAATTTGCTTTGAAAAAAATTGGCAAATTTTAAAAATTGAGCTAAAAGGTTATGTAGTTCCACCATATTTTATTAAAGTTATTGTATTTATTCTAAAAACTACAGTCTGGGGTTATTATGTAAATTATCCTAGTATTAGTTAAAGTTATTAGAAATCTAATGAAAAGTAAAAGAAAGTTATTGAGCGAGAGATTGTCCACATTGGAAATCTGAAAGGAACTTGGCAGAGATCATCGAATGATAAGGAAGACTGATAAGAAGCAAAGGAAAAGGTTTCAAGAACTTGTCACGTCGTAGAATAAATGTCAACTAAAATCAAGTTATAGCGAAATAACAACTTTTGAGCAGGTTGTAATTAAGTCTCCTCTGAGTAAAACAAATATTTTAAAGCGTCCAAATTGAGCCAAGAAATATATGAAAATTGACTTTTCTAAGTTTAATTGTTAAATTAATTAAACATTGTAATTTTGACATCACCACATCAGGAAGAAGATCTCTTGTTATCGTTACGTCTATCTATCTATCGCGGGAAAACGTAAACTTTAAAGAATTAATTTCGACGTCAAAAGAAAGCTTACGATAAATGTTTACTTACTTTCAACATGTTTTGTTTAAATTGTATTTATTATAAAAACTACAGTCTGAGGTTATTATGTAAATTAAACTAATATCAGTTTAAAATATCTGAAATCTAATGAAAGCCATAACAAAGTTATAGAGTCAATAATTTAACACATTCAACATTATGGACAGAAAATAGTGAATTTTATATTGTGTTTTTAAGACAGCATGACAAAAAAAATATACGGATTTGGCAAAAAAAAAAAAAAAAGAAATGAATGACGTCAGAATCCCAAATATTTTTTCTCCTTTAATAATCAGTTGTGCTTAGTTTAATTTGTTACTTATATAAATGTAGGTATAAAAAAACAATTGTCGAAAAGATAGCGAGGGACACAAAGCACTATCCGAAGCCTCAGTCAGTCTGTTGTCTGGGGATTCGCGGCTAGTACGTATCAGCCCTGTTCGTCTGGAGTTTTGTCTGTAAATCACATAAACTGCAATAACTCGAATTTACATCGAATAAACTTTAATTAATCTAGACGTCAAAACAAAGCTTGAACGAAATCTTTATGCAGTTTTAATAACGTTATTGTATTCATTATTAAAAAATACAATCGGAAATTAGTATGCAGTTTAAACTAATATTAGTTTGAGGCATTTAAAATCAAATAAAAACTATTTTTTCTCTTTTATATATGTTGAAACAGAAATAATGGAAAGGATCTATCAAATACTGAAAAAAAAAAGAAAATAACGAAGTTATTGACTTAGGGAATGTTCTCATTGGAGATATCAAAGGAACTTTACATAGTTCATAGAACGATAAAGAGGGCTGTTGAAAATATAACGAATCGTGATCTGTCAAGAAATCTCCTAGACAAATTTCTCTGAGTTAAGCAAATATTTTAAAGCGACAAAATTGGACCAAGACATGCATGAAAGTTTTACTGACTCGATGGGACAAAGGATGGAGTTTATCCGATTCAGATGTGCCTGTGACTAAAAGAAGGCAGTAAAGAGGCGGCAGTGTGATGATAATGGCTGGAATCATCGACCAAACCGTTACTGGATTGCTCAAAATCGATGAACGAGTTAAACTGATCACTACTAACTACTGCTATTTCATGGACAAAATTTTCTTTGAATTGTATAAGTGTCAGTTTTGCACTTTCAAAGTAAAATGTGTATTTATGCACAATAGTGCTCTTTCTAATGTATCTAAGCTTACCAGGGAATTTATTGAGCGTAAAAGGCTTACATGAGAGAAGATAATGAAATGGCAACCATTACGTCTCAGAATGCCATTAAAAATCTCATTGACAGCTTGAAACTATAAGTCGAGAAATAAAATCAATGAAAAAGACGTAAAGCGAAACCACCAGATTTTTGAAGAGGCTGGAAATTAAGAAGTAAAGAAAAACTGTAGAATAGTTTGCAATTGGAGATCAGTCAAGTGATCTCCTAGGAAAAGTAAAGTAAATATTTTAAATCGTAAAAAAGAAACACTTGTAAACTGATTTTTCTAAAGTAATTTTCACGGAACAATCTCGGGTGACACTCGATGGGCTTGTTCGATGGACCAAAGGTTGGATTTTATCTGATTCAGATGTGGCTGTGGCTAAAAGAATGCAACAAGGAGACGGTACTGTGATCTTATGGGCTGGAATTCTCGACAAAACCATTATTGAACCATTCGAAATCGATGAACGAGTTAAACGGAACAGTCCTAATTATTGCAATTTCATGGTCTATGACGTTCTCTGAATCGTACAAATCTCAGCCTCGCAATTTCACCGTGAAATATGTATTGATGCACAATAAAGCTTCTTCTCATGTATCTAAGATTACTCATGAATTCTTTGAGTGTAAAAAGTTTACAGGAGAATAGATCATGGAATAATGACAATCAAGACCAGATCTGAATTTATGGTCAATTGTGACGATGAAATTATATGAAGATGACAAACAATATGAGAGTAAAGCAGGCCTAGGGGAAGCAATTAAAACAAAATTGAACCTGGTGAAGTAAAAACTTTAACAGAATCAATGGGGATAATAGATTGCTGGGTGTTATCGAGAAGATGCATCGCTATATTAAAATGGAAATACTTTAAATACTTAGCATATATCTTTGTTATTTCTCCTATTAAATGTGTTGCTCAATTGATGAGGATTTTATTACCTCGTTATTGAAGTAAAAGGCGATTTTCTGGTTTTGCATAATAAAGGCAGACTGTAGCAAGTCGGACAAGCTTGCTAACCATTACACCACGTACAGGTGTCCATCGCATTGTTATGCTGGGATCTGGTGGAAAACGGCTTCCCCCCACAGTTGAAATGGAGAATTATCTCTAGAGTTCGAACTCCTAAAAACTTTAGAGACAGATGTGACCTCTGCATTAAAGAGATAATCTAATGTGCCTTCCATTTTGTAAATGTGGACAAATGTACAAAAACTTCTGGCATGATATAGTGAGCTAATTTTCTTTGCAGAAGATGTAGCTATTGATTCGCTTCAAGTCTGTTGAAAACATGAGGACAAGAAGGTGCAGTATTGTTGCTTTCCAAGAGTTTAGTATCGACAGGAATGTTTCTCTAAATGAGAGCAATTTCGTTTTGGAGGTATTTAAAATTTACGAGACATTTCATCGTCCCAGTTAATCACTTATTAGCGGTCCTTTTCAAGAGCAGCGGCCAGGTTGACATTTTCAACTCTGACGGATTGTGCTGTAGGCAGGAGTAAATTGTAGTGTCATCAGCATAAATGTCTACTTGGGAATTGATGACATCAGGGAGATCATTAATGAAAATGAGAAACAGCGTACGAACAAGAATAGAGCCTTGCGGGCCACACGCGTCTGTGTGAAAGGATCTGGAAGCGAACCCGTTCAAAACGACCTTAAATATCTTTTCTCGTATACTCTAACACTCACTAACTCCTAGCATCTTAGTGACTTTTTTTACCTTGCTTGGAATAAAAAGATTCATATATATATATATATATATATATATATATATATATATATATATATATGTATATCGTTGGCCAACGTATGCGTCTTATAGAATGTAAATAGTGTAGTCTGAAGAAAAATGTGCAAAAAAGATTATTATTATTATTTTGTTACTAGGCCAGTGTAAAATAGTCAAGTGTACACACACACACACACATATATATATATATATATATATGTGTGTGTGTGTGTGTGTGTGTCTATTTTTATTTTTTTCTACTGGCCTAGTAACAAAATATATAAAAATATAAAATAACCTAGTAACAATATCTCTATCTATAAAAGTCAGGATGTGTGTGTGTGTGTGTGTGTGTGTGTGTGTGTAACGAATGCACGGCCGCAATTTTCGACGGATTTGCACCAAAATTTACATGCACATGCTCCAAGTTAGCGGCAATGTCAAGATCGACATTGCATTTTCCAACTCCCATCGATAGTGGAAATAATCGATTTTTTCATGCTTCTACGGCATTTTGTACTGGCCAGAGTGAAAGCCTATAGCTGGTTGCCACGAATAGGCAGGAAGATTCTATTGGCCAGCGTGAGAGCCAACAGCTGACTGACACGGATGTTAACTAGCATGCTAGCATGCAAAAAAAAATAATCGCTAGCTGTATTCGTCACAAGTGGGAAAAATTTAAATCTGCATGGCACTTTACTCCAATTGGTTCATTCGCTTGCTTAAACTCAACATTGATTCTGATTCCGCAGAACTGGGTTGAGTGTGAAAAAGTATTTGTTGTTAACATTTTTTTTTTCATTCGGTTTTTCCAGTTACGAGTCCTTTTTTAAAGCTGATCGTTTTGTGTTCATTTTGTTTAGTTCTTTTGTCGTAACAGATTTAATGTTTAGTATAGAGCTTAGAAAAAATTCGCAGTGTGAGATAGGCAAGAAGTAAGGCATGTAGCAACATCAGCACGGCAAAGGGCACTCCTTTAAAGGCAAGGAAGGGCAAAAATATTTTAAGTCAAGTAATATATATATATATATATATATATATATATTTGTGTGGGTGTGTTTGTGTGGGTGGGTGTGTATGATTCAAGTAAAAAAGTGAATTTTGTTTTGGTGGTAACACTACGATTTTTCGCCTCGTTTTGGTTTCAGCTCCAGTCCTTTTCTTATTTAATCGAACACCATGATCCGGTAAATTTGAGTTGAGTGGTTACGGTTGCAGCGGCACACGTTGTTTTCAACTTTTCTAGGCAACCGACAGCAGCAGAGTATTTTAGTGAGACGGTCTTTTTCATTTATTACGTATTTATCCATTCAGGGTAGTAAGTATATATTATTTGGGGTTTTAGTCATATTTTTCAGGCTTTCATTTGCATGTAGCAATAAAAAAATGTTTGGAAACATTAAATAATTGTTTTATTTCCTATTTTAAGTCTTGTTCTACTTTAACAACACAGCAATATTTATGTTGCTTGATCTGGCAGGATTATTTTACATAGGGTTTTTTTAGGGGTGTTTCCTGTCATCAAACACATTTTGTGATGCGACACTGGTCTGATTCTAATGGTGCTGGATTAAAGATGTTGGCCTGTATAACAATATGTATTATTTTCATTTATATATTTTAAATTTAATAATTTCAAATTCCTTTTCCAGTCTCGATAGATTTCAAAAGCGTCTACTCGTCCTTGTGGGTGATAAACTATTTTCTATCTAGCAACCCCACTCTAACAGACAAGATATCGCAAGCCACTCGCTGCTCTATCGCTATTTGCATGGAAATCCTTCTGACAAAATACGTTAATTAGTTCCAATAGTTCTAAGCTTCACGGCTAAGACTCGTCACGCTAGGCGCAGTGTAGCGAACCACCTTCATTCCCTTCGTATTCCATTGGTGAGACCTAAGTTCCACTCGAGCAGCTTCTTCCCACGAACCGCTACTCCGTGGAACCGACTCCCAAGTGGATTATTTTCCAACCACTACAATCTGAACCTGTTCATATCTAGGGTTAACCGTTATATATCCGCATAAACTGTGCCTTTTGCGATGTAACACTCTACCTCGAGAGGCTATCGGGCCTTGTACAGGATGAACATCACTGCAGAAAAAAATTAATGAATGTGATAATTTCTTATCTTAACGTCATTTTTTATACATATTTCAAAACGAGAAAAATGCTATACATGCTTAGATTATTGATGTTTATACATGTCTATACATGTTCAAAAACGAGAAAAAACTATACATGTTTATACTATTGATATTTATACATGTTTAAAAACGTGAGAAGACCTATACATATTTATACTATTGATATTTATACATGTTTAAAAACTGGAAAAA
Organism: Acanthosepion pharaonis; assembly: GCA_903632075.3. Classification (NCBI taxonomy): domain Eukaryota; kingdom Metazoa; phylum Mollusca; class Cephalopoda; order Sepiida; family Sepiidae; genus Acanthosepion; species Acanthosepion pharaonis. Next base: position 1,083,800 of record CAHIKZ030000802.1, read on the forward strand.
GGTATATCTGTTTATACATGTTTAAAAACTGGAAAAAGGTATATATGTTTATACTATTAATGTTTATACACGTTTATACATGTTTAAAAACAGAAAAAACATATACATGTTTATGCTATTGATATTTATACATGTTTATATATGTTTACAAACGATTACAAACCTATACATGTTCATTCTATTGATATTTATACATGTTTAAAACGAGGAAAAGCTATATATGTTTATACTATTGATGATTATACATGTTTATACATGTATCAAAATGAGAAAAAAGCTATACATGTTTATACTATTAATGTTTATACATGTTTAAAAACGAGAAAAAAGCTATACATGTTTATACTATTGATGTTTATACATGTTTAAAAACGAGAACAAAGCTGTACATGTTTATACTATTGATGTTTATACATGTTTAAAAACGAGAAATAAAGATTTTTCTTTAGTGCTTGATTCTTGCTTTAATATTCATCGATATTTAAGACGACGTAGCTCGCTTGAACGAAACGGAATGCAAAACAGCAGGAAAGAGCTGAACAATAACGCTGTCGCCGATACGAATGTGTTTAAGCCGAAGGGTCGACGAACTCTTTCTCCCCAGGGAATCACAACTCTTTTAAAACAGTGCTCTGAGTATGAATATATCGTCTTGCTAGAAAAAAAAAACGGGCATAAAATTCGACAATGTCCACCATTATCGAAGTCAGAATATCAGCTGCATCTTTCTTTCAGGTGCCAATTCTGGTTCTTGGTCTCCTAGCAACAGGAGATAATTTCGGCTTGACGTGCCGAACCTAATAGCTGTTATGAAGACAATGAAGGCAGGGTTGAAAGACAATGTAGCATTTCTGCTGACGTCACTCTGAATATTGAAGATTAACAAACTACTACCCGGCGACGTCGAATGCGTATAATGGTGGGAAAATAGGTAAGAGGATGCAGAAAGGAAAAAGGGATTGGGCTGGACATAAATCGAGAGAAGATGAATTTGAATGGAACAATGAATCGGCGTGCAAAGGTTAACAGCTTGGCGTTGTCTTCTACGATGATGTCCAAGTAATTGTACCTGTCCAGTGTCGGACGCTAGGGGGGAATTCTTGAAATGTACGCAGGTTTGTATAAAAAAAACTACAGGCGTAGAACCCAGAGATAACAATTCGCTTAGATATAGCTTTCCCCGAAAAGATAAAATATACATACATGTCAAAATACAAATAAAGGTACAAGGTCATTCAGCTCTGTCTAAGATAGATGTCCTCTTCAGAAGGGTTCGAACCTGCGCCACGTTTGTAGGAGAAACTATCGTTTCATCCAACAGACTTTAGGTCGCTTGGCTACAGAGGACGTTACGGCAAAGTTCAATTATCCTTTTGGGTATCCTATCATTCAGGTCTTTTTGAAAACCAACATATATAAAAGTGGACACTGAGGTCAACACCGAGTGGAGACAGTCTGTTTCGTATCTATCCCAATATATTGTACATATTTACCCATGAATCTAGCAAAACCATAAAATTACATTTTTTATTATATATATATATATATATATATATATATATATATATATATATATATATATATATATATATATATATATATATATATATATATATATATATATAGCAAATATGGATATAGATCTGACAGTATGAAGAAAAATATATACGGAAAAAAACAAACAAAAGTCCTTATTCATAAAATATAATTAACATTATCAATTCAACATGACAAAGACGATGTACATAAGAACAAGACTTATCCAAACAGATAACTGAAAGTTTTATAAGATCAGCGCTCCGTTTAAAACATGGTCACGTTGTCGTCACGTGGGCGACGCTGTGAAAACGTATTCTTAAATTTGATTTTTATACATGTTTAAAAAATTCTTTTCATTTTTCATTCAAAATACTCAAATTTTAGGGAATACGTTTTCAGCGTCGCCCACGTGATGACAACGTGACCATGTTTTAAACGGAGCGCTGATCTTATAAAACTTTTTTAGTTATTTGTTTGGATAAGTTTTGTTCTTATGTACATCGTCTTTGTTGTATTGATAATGTTATAATTTATGAATATGTCCTGAAGATGGTTTATTAGACCGAAATGTCCGACGTTGACATATTAACATTAAAACAGCATAATTGTATATAAGGATTTTTGTTTTTTTTTTTCCGTATTTTTTTTCTTCATATATATATATATATATATATATATATATATATATATATATATATATATATATATATAGGCTGGGGAGATTTATGAGTCGCAGAATTTCCTTTTTGGCCATTTTGACAGTTTTATTGGTGGCTGGGAGGTGGGTGTTAAGCGTATGTTATCTATCTATCTATCTATCTATCTATCTATCTATCTATCTATATATATATATATATATATATATATATATATATATATGTATATATATATATATATTATTGAGGCATATGTTAAAGACTACGGAACTTTTCTGTTTAATCTTTTTACTGTTTCTTCTTGTTTTCTTGCAACTATTTTTTTATATTTGGTTCTACGTTGTTGAAATAAGACTCTTGGTGTTTTGCCGAGCGCTTTCGGATATCGTCAATCGTCATCATGGCTGGATGTATCGGTTTGAAGTTGGTTGCTTATTATTTTATTTTTATAGATAATATTTTGGGTATTAAAGCATAATGCCGGTTGACGACAAACGAAAGCGCTCGGCAAAACATCAAGGACAGGCGTCTTTTTTCAGCAACTTTGACTCAAATATAAGAAAAAAAACTTACGAGAAAGCAAGAAAACAGAAAAATGATTATTTAATGGAATAGGTCTGTAGTCTTTAACAATACATGCCTCAATAATGACATTCTGCCGAAATATATATATCTATATCTATGTATATATATATTTGTATGTGTGTCATTCGTAGACAGTATTGTTTCGCTGTATCACAGCTCTTCAGTGCGACTATCAATCGAATGCCTCAAGCCCGAATTGAAACCCAATTTTGAACAATAAAAGATTTATTTTTGAAAGGGATGCAGATTTTATAAGCGATTTTGGAAAGCTTCAAAAATGTTCTAAATGGGAAATACCTGTGATACAATACAAGTGTGTGTATTATGTAGTCCCAATTGTAACAGATCCTATCTCCGTAACCGGGTCTGGGTGGTGTTCACGCCACTTCCTTTCAGTTTCCTTCCCGTAGAAGTTACAAATTTTCCAGTGCAAATATTAGCCAACGTGCCGGGTTTTATATTCAGTGGATGCCAATACCGTGCAACCTGATACAAGATGATCGATTGTTTCTGGGTAATTATGACAGAACCTGCATTTTGGGCTAACACTATATTTTAGTATGTGTGCTTGATAATTTTTAGTTAACAAGCACTGATCTTGTACAGCAAGGATAAAACCTTTCGTTTCAGCTTTTAACACTGCATTGCGTAGCCACTGATGGGTACAGGGTTTGTCTACATTATTATTATTATTATTATTATTATTATTATTATTATCATTACTTTATTATTTATTATTATTAATAAATTGATTTATTTTTTATTGATTTATTTATTATTATTGATTTATTTATTGTTATTTATTTATTATTATTATTATTTTATTAACTTATTTGTCAAATATTTATTTTTAGCAACAGCACTAATAAAAATATTCTCATATATTCAATGATAATTTTATTCTTTTATTTTATTCTTGTTAATTGATTCGTTTCTATTATTGCCATTAAAGTAATAATAAGTCAAAGTGGTACATTTGATAACGAACTGTTCACTCCGACACCCAGTGTAAAATATATATGGTTGTCATGGTAGAGGGCTTTCTTGACCCAGTGATCTCATGTGTGAAGCTATCTGCAGTTCCAACTCATTTAAAGCCACCCATGGCAGTAAGGTCGAGAGGAAAGGACAAGAATGAACGCAACCAACACCCGAAGACCCCAACGGCGGAATAGATCTGTATGATTTCACCGGCCAAACCGGTAGATGAGGGCAACAGCAATCGGGCTGTTGTAACGAAGGCGGTCCTCGATAGACCAACCATCCGACAGCCCTATGCAACTAGGTTTGCCGGATCTCGTCTGTCTCAATCCCTGTTGACTTACGAGGGTGGCGCTTCTGGCCAAGTGTGTGGGCTTCTCCGTACTGCAGATTTGTAAGGTCGAGGAGGAGGGACCAGACTGAACGCGACCAAACATCCAAGACCCCAACTGCGGAATAGGCGAAGATCTGTACGATTTCAACGTCCAAACCGACAGATGATGGTAGCACGAAACGGGCTGGTGTAACCAAGGTGGACCTCAACAGAACAACCATCCGACAGCCCTATGCAACCAGGGTGTGCCAGATCTAGCCTGTCTAAATCCCCTTTGACCTGCGCGGGAGGCGCTTCTGGCCATGGTTGTGGGCTTCTCCGTAGCGCAGGGTTGTCCACTAAAATCAAATTCACGTCTCGTCAAACTCTCTTTGATTTCTAGCCATCTCCGTCACCGTCACCAGAGGAGGGGAGCAAGGGAAAAGAATGACAATCACCAGGCTAGGATGCGACGGCACAACAAGAAGTCCTGACGGAGACTTATTTGGTATGACTCAGCAATTTTCTAACAGACGGTTGGTCTTTGATTTTTGAAGTGGATAAAATCCAAGAATCTCCATTCGGTAGAACATAATAACGAATGAGTACATGAAAAACGCAAGGCACGCGTGGGTGATTACGCGATTGCATAATGGTCACTTATTCCTGCATAAAATCGAATTGTAGTGTCGATGGAGCATTTCTGATTTTCTGGGAAAGAATACTAAAAGTTTTCATGGCTTGCCTGGCAAAGCTATTTTCTTATCCACAAGCGATACGCATTGTGTCATTCATAGAGTATACTTTGTTAGATGATGTTCTAATAGCTGCTCTTTATGTCCATCCATATATCTATCCTTACACCTATTAATATCTAGCTAGCTAGCTTCTCTCCCTTAATACATGCACACACACACACACACACACACACACACACACACACACACACACACACACACACACACACACACACACTCTCTCTCTCTATATATATATATATATATATATATATATATATACATAAAAAGTGAACATTAAGTCAACACTTAGAGGCGACAAGCTGTTTCATGCTAGACAGGCCACTGACGATTGCGTCTAGCATGAAAAAGCCTGTCGCCTCTAAGATTTGACTTCAATGCTCACTTTTATATTTACACATATCTCTGATATTGAGTACTTTATCCCATAAATATAGCACACCTTAAGACTATATTTCTTCATATATATATATATATATATATATATATATATATATATATATATATATATGTATGTATAAATATTATTATGAAAGTTTTATTATAAGAGATTATAATAAAAACATTTTACATCACTGCACAAAAGCTTTCATGTTTCAATACTGTGATTGTACTTCCTCAGGCAATGGTTGTTAACTGGTGATAAAAATGATTTTTTAAGGAAATTTAAAAACAACTCGTTACCTCTTTCCGGAAGTTAAAAGAGGGGCATAAGGTTAGAATTAAGAATATACATGTGGGTATGTCTTGATTAACCAATTGAAAACCAGAAGTGGGTGAAGGTGGGTGAGTTATTTTTATTTTTTATTTTGTCTTCCTAGGTCCATTCCACAAAGTCGTTCCTTGCAAATTGACCCCAGATTCTCGATTGGATTTAAATCAGCGGAGTTTACGGGGCTAATTACGTTTTGATTTACTCCCTGTTAAGGCTTGGTAGTGTGTTCGTACAGCATTGGAATTTTCGTACGCTTCCTTGCAGTAACCTCCATCGAGATAATGGCCGTAGGACAACTAATCGACACTCGAGAAAATAGTGTCTGGGTGAGATAAAAATCTGATGCAATAACAGATGACGTAATATTTTTCAAGACCAAACAAATTTCCTTCATACACCCCGAAAATAGATTCTGACAACTTGTAATCTGAGGAAAAAATAGAAATCGATTACACTCTGTCACTCCAATGGGTTTAGTGAACGAAAGGAAACTAAAGCGGTTGTTTTAGTTAATTTGAACAACGGTGTACATATATTTACACTCACACGGACACACATATATAAGTGGCCAAGTGGTTAGAACGTTCGCTATCTGTCCCTGAGAGCCGGTTTCGAATCTCACCATGGGTGATTTGTCAGGAAGCAGATTCCTGATATTATCGGTCTGGAAAGTGCCTTGCTAGCACGAAGTCGTAAGCCATTGTGACAGAGTCGTGTTCAGATTGTTGATCATTCTACAGAACACGCTCTCTACCAGAAACTCTAATTAATGTCTGCTCAGAATAGTTGCAGTACAAATGACAGTTTCGTTCCGTGGGTGTTGAACAAACACAAATGATCCGCCTGAGCGATAGTCTGCAATAGGGATTGACTATCCACCCTAGTAGACGGGTATCCTCGATTACGAGTGGCCAGCTATAATATATATATATATATATATATATATATATATATAGTTTATGCAAATTTAGGTAATCCGTATGGGTAGACCTGAAGAGGATGATATCCAGAGAGCTCAATGTAAAATTCAGAGCAGATATGTTTGAATAAAAGACAGACCACGTTAAGATTCCATGTAATAAGCTATTTCACCATAACCCCTTTAATTTTTTGATTGATTTTTTTTTTTTTTCAGCTTTTGGAAGTAAAGTCTGATGATCCAGAACCCTGTTAAATAGCTTATTACATGGAATCTTAACGTGGTCTGTCTTTTTATTCAAATATATATATATATATATATATATATATATATATATATATATATATATATATCCCGTAAATCCGGTTGAGCACTCTAAGGAAAGGGGTTTTTACAAACAGCGGCTCCTACTGCTATTAACCATTAACCATTACTCTTCAAGTATGAATAGAGCATTTCGTATGAAGAAAAAAGTTAAAATTCCATTCCTTTCTGCCTTGCGACGATGGCCTAGGGGTAAGAGGTCTGACTGAAGTCAAATTTCTCGTGTTTCGATCCCGGCTTGAAGCAATCGGACATCTAACACCACTGGGATACAGCGAAACAGTCTGTCTGTGGATGGCTATATATTGAATTTGTAGGTCTGATGAATTGGATCACGATTCCAATGTTGGAAATTATAACCATGGAATATTAGTATTTGAGCTTTTTTAATTATATTCTTACTTTGTCCTGGACATTGAGTTCTACCTGAAATCTATTCTCTTGGAAATATATATATATATATATATATATGAATGATAGTTAAGCAAGATTACAACACTCTATTGCTCCCACTCCGATTCTGTAACTTTAAACATATTATTTACTACAACATGAACTTTCCAATACTGTAACAATCCTTCTTTACTTATTTCTCTGAAGCCACAATGACGAAATCATTGCCAGTCGTGTTTACGTTATGCTCTTCATTTTCTTTTTATCTTAAAATATTCTAATGCTCCTGTCTTCCATTCTTAAAGACTTTAATCTGTGTGAATCTTAATGTTCTGGCTTTTGCCAACTCTTCCCAAGACGTTTTGTATCGATGCCACATCGTTCACAAGTTGCCATTCAACTCATATTTCTACTTGAGAATATTGCACTATTAAATTGATATCTGAATGAAAAAAGAATCGGTTTTGGAATCCTTAACTTAATTAGATGACCAGACCACCTGAGACGTATTTTAATTAGAAAGGTTTCCGTTACTGTTGCATCGTATTGACAAAATATCACTATTATTTATTTTTCTTTTTTACTTTGTTTTCCAATTCCAAGGCACAGATTTGGAGTAAACAACATATTTGAAAAGAATTACTGTATATGTGCACGTTATAAAGACCAGGAATTTGTTCTTTGCAGAATCGTCGTCAAGATTACACCAATCGTAACTTTTGACATATCGTGTGTATTGCAAATGGTATAATTGCTATAATTCCACGTGCCATGCCTTTTCTTGATATCTCAGTTTCAGTTAATTCCCTTTAGTAACACAACAAGTTTTTTTTTTCTTTCTGTTGTGACTAGGTATTGAACTCACAACTCTTTGTGTCAAGTTACCGTTGGGATCACTAAACCAATGCTTTTATCCACTGGGATGCTTTAGCCACTTGGGGATTTCTATCTTCGAGACATTAGAATTAGAAAAATATACACCCGTAGTCTGAATGAAGGGTTCCGTCTGAAATTTCTACATATATTACCTGAAGAAGGCCTGAGTGTACAACAACCGAAACGTCGGGCATAAGGCAATAAATATGAGACAACGGTCCGAATAATCTAAACAGTTACAATACCTCATCTCCGGCTGTTAAAGTTTCGGTAAGGATCCGATATACCAGAGATATGGAGACTATTAGAAAAGTAGACTAAATAAAGCGTGCGATTTGTAATTCCAATGTATATCACTTGAAGAAGACCGGAGCGTACAACGGCCAAAACGTCGTGAATATGTCAATAAAGATGAGGATAAATAATCAAACGATGTAAATAGTGTAACTAGTTACAATATAGCTTCTCGGAAATATCGCTGATTGGAATTTTGAGCTGAACACTTTATTTCGTTTGCTAGGGTAGACTATTCTAGTTCGACTATGATGTCCAAGTATGCTATTCGATTGATGGTTTATTTTTCGAAGTCTTGACCATTGTCCAAAAAAAAAGCATTGTTTAATTGATCCAAAAAGTGGGTTCAATCCCTGGCGTCAGCGGAGAGAAACAAAACTTTTCAAGGCGAAATAAATAAAACTGAGATATCCAAACGTAATGGTACGTTGAATTAGAACAATATATCCCCGTGAACTACCGAAACGTCGTGAATGCGACGATAAAGATGAGAACAACAGACGGAACAATGTAAATAGAAAATAATGTAAATAGTTACAATACCTCATCTTAGAAAAATAGATGTTGAAGGATCGGTACGGACCCGATATACCAAAAATGTGGAGACAGTTAGAAAAGTGGACTAAATAAAGAGTTCGGTTCGAAATTCCAACGTATATCACCTGAAGATGGCCGGAGCGTACAACGGCCAACTTTTGCCAACTTCTGGCGGAACTTTTCTCTCTCCATATTTTCGGTATATCGGGTCCATACCGATCCTTTAATATCTGTCTATATTTCTGAGATGAGGTATTGTAATTATTTATTCCAATCATTTATTTAATTATTCCAATCATCTGAAGAAAGCCGGAGCGTACAACGGCCGAAACGTCGTGAATATGTCAATAAAAATGAGGACAACGGGTCGAACGATTTTAATCGTATAATAGTTACAATAACTCATCTTAGAAAAATAGATGTTTAATGATCTGTACGGACTCGATATACCAAATATATGGAGATAATTAGAAAGTGGACTAAATAAGAGGTTCTGTTCAAAATTCCCACGTATATCACCTGAAGAAGGCCGGAACGTAAAACGGCCAAAAAATATGTCAATAAAGATGAAGATAAATAGAGGTATATAGTGTAACTAGTTACAATATGTCATCTCGGAAATATAGACAGATGCTATGGTATAAATTATGAAATGATGCAATGGGTTTTTATTTTCCGAATGTAATCTCCTTGTTTGATAAGTAACTCTAGAAAAATGTATAAGTCTATTATTTTAGATATGAGATTTAAGGCAGAACGATTATTATTAGGTTGTTACATATATTCGTTCGTTTTTGTTTTCTGATCTTCTGAGAATGCCGTCCTGGGTAAGACGATACACTACATCCACGTCCTGGGTAAGACGATAAACTACATCCGCGTCCTGGGTAAGATAATACGTTCAGTAGCAAGGCCTCTGATCAGGAGGTTTTGAGGAGCGTGGAACCACCTCTTAGTTATTGGTGTTCCCAAGTTAACCCTGACCAGAAGTGGTAGCACTTGTTAGGCTCCCAACTATGGGAAAATAGCTAACACCTAAACTGGGATCAAAGCACTATGAAAGTGTAAAAATAGGTTTTAATATGAGCAATGTTTTTTGGTGGGGGAGGGGAAAAATTATTACCAGCAATACCAGACCATGTATGGCAACAGTATTCAATGCAAGGACGAATGGTAGATTTGTAGATTTGATCGATGGAATCAGACGAGAAAATCTTTTTGGTGCGACGCAGAAAACCAACTTTCCTTGCCGTAGAAGAAGCTATTGATTCAATGTAGTTGTTTCACCTAAGGTCAGTAGAAAACATGAGACCAAGAAGGCACAGAGAGTTGCTCTCGTGAAGTTGGGCATCAGAGTCAGGGAGGTTCCTCTATGGTCGGCAAATGAGAGCAGTTTCGTTTTGGAGTCTTTTCTTGCTCCAGTCAATCACAGATTTAAATTCCTTTTCGGGTTCAACGGCCAGGTTAGCTTTGTCAACAATGCCGGATTTACTATTGACACAGGAGTAAATAGTAGTGTCGTCCGCGTAGATGCCTACTTGGGAACTGATGACATCAGGATGATCGTTGATGAAGATCAGAAACAGTGTAGGACCCAGGATAGAGCCTTGGGGAACACCAGCGTTCGTGTGAAATTAAATAGAGTGGATTGAATCTTAAAACGCGGCTTGATGAATTTTTCAATTCAAAACCTAATGATTTCTACCGTCGAGGCATTGGATTTTTGGCAGAATTCATAAACAATGTAAACAATCATTTGTTGAATGATACATCAGAAGTATTGATAAATAATATGTATAATTATAAATGATAAAATTCATCATGTTTATACTGATTGTTTGATCAAAAGTTTTTGATGCATCAACAAAGGCATTCAATGTACATTGTATATCATTTAAGCTACGTGCAATGAGTGTATAATCATCTTCAAATTGATGGAAGACTAGCCAGAAGAAAAGGTTTTATTTTTATCTTTCTGATTGTACAGTATGGTCCAAAAGTCTTGTCACCCCTAACATAATTTCAGATGGCTGAGACGAAAGTGATGGTGTTCATACATATCTTGATGTGTGACAACGTCAATGAAAGGGAATAAATTGAATTCAGTACATGTTTTCTATTGCTGTATCACTTATTGTTCTCACTACTTTTTGGTAGACGGTGACAAGACTTTCGGACCATCATGTACAACAAGCCGGATAATCTAAACTCGACATCCGAAAACTTTAGATATATTTTGAAACGATTTTCCAACAATTTAGAGAAGGAACAGGTAATACAAATTCGGTTATAAGAACACAATCTTTTTTTGATTCCATTCGAAACTTCGAAAGGGTCGGATTGCTCTCCGCTGGGCCTTACTTATAGCTTCGTTCTCTCATGATAGAAAACAGTTGGAATCGGTGTCTTTTCTAGAATGCCCAACTTTCTTAAACCTTCTATCATCATCATCATCATCATCATCATCATCATCATTCTACTTCCCTGTATTTGGTCGGAACTCCATTGACAATCCTTTTGCACACTGCTCGATTCTACATTGTTGTTCCCAGATCCCCAATATCCAAACCCGAGCCATGGTGTCTGGGAAAGTCAATTTTCGTGAGAAGACACCTCCAGAAGGATGCCGTAGACGCAAGGATAAGAAAATCTCCCCGCTTGCTCAGGGGCAATGGCCGGCAAACCGCAGTCGCTTTTGTTTGAGCTTAAGATAGATTGATCTCAGTTCTCCGTAAATTGTGTAAAACATTGCAGGGGACCTCCAACTGATGTTCTGGATTTTTCTAAGTAGATTTGTATATGTTCCATCAAATCGTCTGTTAAGTTGAACAGATAATGTCCAAGTTTCTGAGCCATAGAGTAGGACTGGCTCTACCAGTGTCCAAAATATTTGAACTTTTAAAAGGGATAGAAAGTACGAGCGCCAAATCTTGTGAAGTTTGTTACACGCATCCTATGCAAGCGCTTTGCAGACTTTGAAATCTTTTTGGGAATCTGTTATATGAAATCCAAAATATTTGAAGTCCTCAACTCTTTTGATGGATATATCATTGAGTGACTTCAACTCGGATGGTTCAGCAGAGGTTGTGAATATATTCTGTCTTACGCACATTACAGTAGAGACCTACCTGGTTCGCTGCTTGCTTAAGTGATTTCAGCAAGGATTCTGCATCTTTGATACATTGAATGTATTTTATACTTTCATAGTGTGGTATGGATTACCTCCATATATATATATATATATATATATATATATATATATATATATATATATATATATATATATATATCTGTATTTCAATCATCACCATTATGTTTCGACCTCCCTGTGGTTGTTCGGAACTCCATTAACAATCCCGTTCCACACTGCTTGGTTTTGCATTGCAGTTCCTAGATCCCCAATGTCCAACCTTGAGTCCCGAGCCATTGTGTCTGAGAAAGTCGACTTTTGTGAGAAGACACCCCTAGAAGGATGCCAAAACAATCACCATATCAATTCGGTATTCAAAGTAGTCTCCTCCTGAAGCCACAAACTTTATCATTTATAACTGAATAGAGAGTGTGTTCCCCACTGGGTACGCCATTATTTTGGCCTTGTGCCACATCTAAGCTACACTTCATCATCATCATCATCATCATCATCATCCTCATCCTTGTTGTTGGTTGGAACTCCATTAACATTCCCTTTCCACGCTGTTTGGTGTTGCATTGCAATGTCTAACCCTGAGTTCCGAACCATGGTGTCTGGGAAAGCCTGATTTCGCGAGAAGACACCTCCAGAAAGATACGAAAGAACTAAGGATGAAACGACCCTCCACGCCCGCTCGGTGGTAGTGGCTGGCAAACTGCAATAGCTTTTTCTTGATATTGAAGGTCCAAAAGGGCTAAATGCAATTTATTATCATACACATTTTGCTTTTTCTAGCAACTGTTTTGCGCTAGACATCATTTATAACTGCCGTTATAACGAAATAAGCAAGTTGACAATCAAATATTTTTATTATTTAAACTTTTATTTTTGGTAATACCGACATGTAACCAGCTGATGGGAGAGGATTGAATAAAGCTGTGTTTTACACGTGTGTTTATGTGTTCGCCATTGTTCTTGTACTCCCAGGCAAAAACTCTCCGGTCAAGGCCGATAACTCTTTACGGCTATCTCCCTTAGTTGGCTAGTAGGGAGCAACCTCATAACCATTGTTACTTCCTCGGAGGGACGATGACATTTGGTTTTAGGCAATAAAGCGTCAGCGAGTGAAACGTTGAGTTTGTAGTGGATGACTCAAGCCAGAATTTTGCCAGCAACCGTGAGAAGTGAAATTCCCCGATGATTATTACATTTACACCTTTTGGCCTTTGTGGCTTCTAAAGGTGAATTATTGACGCATCTTTAAAATTCTCTGGAATTATTCCATTATTGCATAGGAGAAATTCACTAAGTCTTTGAATCAATACTTCACTTCGACACATATAAGACTTCACCTCCTATTCTGTCGTATCCCGAGACTTTGGTATTAGAAAGTTTTTAACTTCATACATTTGAAAACTGTTAGGTCAGCAACCAAAGTCTCCATAATTGGTCTCTGTAGGGAGCTGTCAATAACTACTAGGCGCATGTTGGAGTCTCTTCAAACCGACAGAGAAATGATCAGCTCATCGTTCAAGGATGATGCTTTTATCAGTCAATAATGTTCGGTGGCATGTGAGAATAGTTATTGATCCATTTTGATTGGATCTCTAAGGTTCTGGTAAAAGACATTCGTATCGGATCTGGTTGCGCCATCTTGTAGATTTTTTGTATTATTATGCTTATTTTAGTTTCCGCATTTAATTTAATGTGTATCAAGACATTCGGAATTATTTTTGTCATACATCCATTATTTTCCTTCCTGATTTTTGCCAACAAGTGAAATGATTATTCTCATTTAACCAATTACTGACTATAACAAAGTGCCTTCAGAAGAGATTCCTAAATTTTTTTTTCTTTTTTTATATGTCGCAACCCTTCTGGATGTGGGAGATCATGGCTCTTCACAACTTCCTATCCCTTGAAGCTCTTAATAATAACTGCCTTTTATCCATAGCTCATATATGTATTGCTGATAACCCTGGCGAGTGGAATGTGTTATTACTGGAAGGTCTGTATACGATATATATATATATATATATATATATATATATATATATATATATATGTGTGTGTGTGTGTGTGTATATATATATAGATATATATAGATATATACAGGATGTGCATAAAGTTCGTGTGCACATTAAAAATTTTATGACTTTATTTGTATTTGCGATAGAAATAATTTGTAAAAAGTATTAGAAAGAAGTAAATCTATATTTTTTAAGGTTTTATTGAAGTTTTATTTAAGTTTCCACATGTCCTCCATCATTAGAAATACAAAGGGTAATACGATTTTGCAGTTCACGGAAAACATATGCCAACTGATTTACAGTAATGCCTGAAATCACATTAGTTATTTTAGCTATACTTAAAACTAGGTACATTATACTTTATAACATTTTTTACAGATTATTTCTATCGCAAATAAAAATAAAGTCATAAATTTTTTAAGTGCACACGAACCTTATGGACACCTATATATATATATATATATATATATATATATATATATATATATATATATATATATATATATATATATATATATATATAATAATCCGTTGGTATATAATCCAAGTGAATTCTTAAATATTAAAACCGATTAACAAAGAGAGTTCAATGTATTTATTATAACAGAGCATATGAATTACTTAAAAGATTTTAAAAATTTGAAATTTTTTAAAACATTTTTAAGAAACAGTAAGTAAAAAGATGGCATCTAAAATTAAAATTTAAAAAATTAAAACAATATGTAAAAATATAAATAATAATACAAATAATATAATAAAATAACTATTAAATAAAATTATTGAATAAAATAACATTAAATAAAAAAAAATATAATTTATTAAATATAAATTAATAAATAAATATAAATTAATTAAATTAAAATTAATTACAAATAAATATTAAATATAAATTATTAATTTTAAATTAAATAAATTAAGAATTTAATAAAATATCAAATATTGAATATAAATTGATTGGAATAATAAATAAGAGCAATAATAATAATAACAACAACAACAACAATAATAATAATAATAATAATAATAATAATAATAACAATAATAATAATAATAATAATCAACAACGCAATAATAATAATAATAAACGTAATAATAATAATAACAACAACAATAATAATAATAATAATAATAATAACAATAAAAATAATAATAATAATAATAACAATAATAAATAATAATAATAATAATAACAACAACAACAATAATAATAATAATAACAATAATAATAATAATAATAATAATAATAATAATAATAATAATAATAACAATAATAATAATAAAAGTGAAGTAATAAAAGAGCAAGATGAGAAACGAATAAGAAAAGTAATGAAGGTAAAAAGTGTAAAAAATATATTGAAGATAAAAATATTGATAAATAAATTTACGAAGGTAAAATGTCATAAAAACCTAAGTTATGGGAAGATTATTAGATAGGGACTGAAAAGGAGTAGAGAAAAAAAAAGGATATATGCGTTAAGTAATAACAAATTCAGCACGATAAATATTATTTTAGACCAGTTTGAACTTCTACTCGTGTGACGACATTTAAAAAACTAATTCATTCCTTTGGTTTTGTAGCATGCTCTGATTATCGAATTTACTTATTCTAATAATAAAATAAATATAGGTCGAGTTTATTTTAATGGTCTTCTTGATTAGACACTCCTCTCACTTCTACTCCCATGAAATTGGGAGTCAATTTATGTCTAGACTCAATTTGCAACTTCCTCTTCATTCTTCTTTTTCTCTTTCTTTTTTCATTTTTTTTCTTTTTCACCTTTCTTCTTCTTCTTCCTTTATTCTTTAAATGTTTAAATTTTAAAGCTCCGACTTTATTTTAGTTCGTCACTCCTCTGAGTTGGCATTTCCCACAAGCAAATTTCTGTGGGTCGAAATAGCTACTCGAATGGGGTAATTTGGCATTCCTATTCTATTATATATATATATATATATAATATTTGATGGTGAATATTTTTGTTTGGATGTCCATATAACCACTCTGAAGATGGATTATGTCAGCTGAAAACTTGGATGAATGTACATCATAAAAAATATCCAAATGTTGGACAATTTTTGTCTTTATTTGCACCCGAAATTAAAGCAACCATACGAAATTTAGAACAGCTCATGATCAAACATTATAGACATTCGTTGTCTATTATATTTAACAATATATGTTTAAATAAGGATCTCCTGCACCAATACACTGTGTATATATATATATATATATATATATATATATATATATATATATATATATATATATATATATATACCTAGTGAGCCAGACAAACCTGCCTAGGTTTCACCTAAACGGAATTTGGCTAAGGAGGCAAGGTGAAAATTTTGTTAGTTAGTTGTTTACTCGTGTCGGGTTTTTTCTTTGGACTTCAAACCTGTATCTGTGCGATTTTTTCGACAGACTTTCATGTTTGTAGCTTTTTCTTTTTAAAACCTTTTTTCCATCGAGACTGATTTGATTATTGGCAAATCAAAAATTCGAGGTTTTTTCGAAACGAGTATAGTTATCTATATTTGTATATATATATATATATATATATATATATATATATATATATATATATATATATATGAAGTCGATTTACATTATTCGGAACATTGTCCTCATCTTTGTCGCCATATTTACAACGCTCCAGCTTCTTCAGGTAGTTGGAATGTCGAACTGAACCCTTTATTTCACTCACTCTAGTTCCACGAGCCATGTTTTAATGGATGTCAGTTATCAGATATCTCTCCAAGTTAACCGGGTAGTGAACTCATACTTTTTCGGTCCTGTCACTGGATCTAACTAACGTCTTTATCCACTATGCCATGTGTCCTTGAGGACATCTGTGTATGAATTTCTGGGTATTATAAACCTAATGTCTTCAGCAAACATTTTTCGACATTCCAAACGCCTGAAGAAGGTTGGAGCGTACAACGGTCGAAATGTAATAAATATGGCGTCAAAGATGAGGTCAATAGTCCGAATAATATAAATAGTGTACATAATACCTCATCTCCAGAAATATAGACATATACTGAAAGGCCGAAACGTTGTAATATATATGGCGACAAAGATGAGGACTATAGTCCGAATAATGTAAATAGTGTACATAATACCTCATCTCAGAAATGTAGACAGATACTGAAAGGCCGAAACCTTGTAATAAATATAGCGACAAAGATGAGGACAGTAGTCCGAATAATGTAAATAGTGTAAATAATACCTCATCTCAGAAATAAAGACAAATACTGAAAGGGCGAAACATTGTAATAAATATGGCGACGAAAATGAGGACAATTTTCCGAATAATGTAAATAGTATGCATAATACCTCATCTCAGAAATATAGACAGATATATGAAGTCTGTTATTAATTCATTTATGCTGAGCTAGTACAAAGTAATCGACACATTCATGAGCCAATACCACGTTTCAACGGTGTAGTTAAATGTAACCTAAAGACACTTGGCGTTAATTTTGAAAACTGGGAAGCTGCTGCTGCTGGAGATAGATCTGGATGGGGAAGGTTGATTTGGGAAACATGCAACAATTTTGAGAAGAAGAAAATTCGAGCATTCCAACAAACAGTTCACCATTAGGAAGTGAGAAATAGAAGCTGTCGTAGAACTATCAGGACACCAACACACTATTTGCGGAAAAGTCACACTCTCGGAGGCTGCATTAGCCAGTCACGTGAGATCATAATTTTGAGGCAACGGAAATGCTATTCTACAGAAGGATGCTGAAAATAGAGTGTATCGAACTAGAAAATGGAAACAAAAAGGACAGTTATACTTAACATGAAGAAGATCGAGTTGAAATTTCTAGGGCACATAATGAGAAAAGATGGCTTGGAAAATTTGACACTAACATGACAGCCTGAAGGCAAGTGAGACAAAGGAAAGCCCTTTGGTCAAGGGTTGGCAGAATAGGGATTAAGAAATATAGAGAGTAGACAAAATTTACACAAGGAAACGAAATTGGAGAGAGGCCAAGATTGCCCACGTCCTGAAGGGACAAGGCATAAAGAAGAAGAAGAAGAAGAAGAGGAAGAGGAAGAGGCAGAGGAGTTGGAAGAAGTAGAAGAGGAAGAAGAAGAAGGGAAGCGGAAGAAGAAGAAGAGGGGAGGAGGAGGACGACGACGAAGAAGAAGAAGAGGAAGAAGAAGGAGGAGGAGGAAGTAGAAAAGGAAGAAGAAGAGGGAAGGAGGAGGAGAAAGACGAAGACGAGGAGGAGGAGGAGAGAGAAGAAGAAGAAGAAGAGGAAGAGGAAGAAGAAGAAGAGAAGGAAGAAGTAGAACAAAGAAGCGAAGGAAGAGGAGGAGGAGGAGGAGGAAGAAAAAGAAGAAGAAGAGTTTTTTATCAATCAAGAGGAAGATAGATATTCATTTTAGATTCCCGTAGAGCAATATAAATATTTATTTGCATTTTGTTGTGAAAAGCGTTTCGTTCATTCATATTTAGGATTTAGAAAAAAAAATTGCCGCTGTTTAGGTGAAAGAAGTGCATGCTTTTTACCTAAATAATATGAAGTGCATTAAAAGCGTGCATTGATATTTCAGGTGAATAGGCATTTCTTTCATTTCTTATTTATCTTAACAGCATTTATTCAGTGAAGGTTTTGAGTGTTGAATATCCTGCCATGAGACACTCTACGAGGAGAAAACATCAGAATACAACCCGTAAAAAATATAGAAGCTGGAATAGAACAACAACAAAAAAAATAATAGGAAAACATTTTGTTGCTAAACCCTTCCTCGTATCAACATGGACCATATAAGAAATTTGATTATGAAAAATAATCAGGAAGTTATTGTGCTACGGTGTCAATCCTCTCTAGGGACTCTACCACTGAAATTTGACAATTTAATACAGGCTAAGGACCCGTAGCATATCTTGAAAAGTTTCAAATTAATCTGACTGACTGTAACTACTTTGTAAGTCAATCCTCAGAGGGGACCTAATAATGTAATACTATAGAAAATTAAACAGACTGACTTTTCTGTTGAATTAGAAAAAATAAACAGACATATCCTTGCTGTTGAATTTTCAAAATTATAAATATATATGGTTAGTAATATTCCAAAGGAAAACACTAGAACACAAGAGTCGTGAGGGAACTGTATAATCACGTGGATTAATATTATAATACGAATATTATAATGCGAATATCGTAGTTAGTGCGGCATTCTTTGTGACGACTGCGACTCCTTTGTGTCCTGTTCGCGACTCCTTTCAGTCAATGGACGACCTCATGTTCAACACTTCAGTATAGCCAAGATCGGTCGTTTTCCACACACACACACACACACACACACACACACACATATATATATATATATATATATAAGATGCGATGAATAAATTGTCATCTATATGACACAAAAATGAAAATAACACTGGCATCTCATTTTATGAGATATATTTACCAAAATTACGCAAAAATATCTTGAAATACTAAAGAATGAATTTATATAATAACATCGCCATTGGCTTTAACCACGGCCTCCAGACCACTTCAGAATCTCCTGCATCTCTTGCGGACGGTCTCATTTTTTAAGTTGGCGAATGCTGCCATAATCTTTACCTTCAGTTCATGTTTGGTATTACAAAGTGTTTTATTTGTCTCTCGCTCATCTGCGCCAAAAACATAATGTAGGTCGGTTGCAGTCTGGGGAGTTTTAACGGTCAGGTTTAAGGGGTGATGTGGGCAAAGAAATTGTCTAACAGCCATGATTGGGTTCTTCTGCTTGTATGTCATAGTGCAGATACTAGTTGCCAGACATAGTGTCTTACAGCCGTTATTCTCTTGACCTAGGTTAGCACTACGTCCTAGAGGCACTTGATGTAGGCCTACGTGTTCAGTGTGAGTCTCTTGTCTACACATTTGGGAGTTCTTCTCTCATCAGAACTATCAGAGTGAGTTTTACGAGTTGCCGTACCTTCGTAATTTCTATTAGCCTTAGCCAATTCTTTCCGAATCCTTTGAAGTGTCCTCGGACTAATATCCAAATATTCTGAAATGTTTCGTATTGGAGCTTCGGGAGCGAATACCAAGCAGTACGGCATGCTATTTCTAAATTTCTGGTGGAAGGAATTCCGCCATGGTGATCAGCTGAACCTATGATAAGGTGCAGTCAACAAAATCAAAAACGAACAATGCGCATGCACGAAATTAAAAATATAGAATGAAGACAATTTTCCCATCGTACCCTGTATAAGTTATCTGTAACTTATCTATACATAGATAACATGTATTGATATTTTATGCACACACACACACACACACACACACACACACACACACACACACATATATATATATATATATATATGTCTGTGTGCGTGTATGTGTTATACTGTGATCTTATATAATAATGGACTCTCCTGTCGGTTTAGGCGTATGAGGATGTGACAGATTATTGTTTCAGTTTGTCCGATAATTTAAGACCCTCTAGTGATTTACAAAGGAGGCCACATATGGAGCAAGTGTGAGGATTGTGAGATGAGATCATTGTTAGATTGGCTGCCCTTTTAGATCTTGCTCTCGCTTATTGAAGATGATTCAGACAAGCAGATTGAAAATTGCTGAGTCCACTAAAACACGTTGATCTCCATTCTACCCGCTCCAAGGCTAAGCGCTCAATGGTGTTATGTGGTATATTGACTGCTGACAAGTTGTTTTTTCAGCTTGTCTTTGTATCTTAGCCATGGGCATCCTACATTCCTGTAGCCCTGATCTAACTGGTTGTACATTAGGATCTTGGGTATCCTGTCATCAGACATTCTCAAGACATGAGCAGTCCACCGTAACTGAGACTGTATGATAAAAGTCTCGATTCCTCCTATATTATACCTGTTAAACAGGTCTACGTTAGCTGACCTATCTTGAAGGTTAACTCCACAGATTGCACGCAGACAGCTTTTATGGAAAACCTCCAGCTGGCGTATATGGTACCTGTATGGAGTCCAAGTAGAACAGCTCTGTAAACCCGAATTTTCGTATCCAGTCGAATACCATGTTCATTCCACAAGCGATGGCGAAGTTTGCCGAAATCACTGGTATCCTTAGCAATCCGATGCATGATTTTATCATCTAAAGTTTCACTGTAATTGACTTTGCTACCAAGATAGGTGAAAGACTTTACATAGTTCAGGGCTTTGTCTTCTACTTTCCAATGGTCTCTCTGGAAATTTGTAGACTGGTGGTTTTTTTTTCTCACCACGTAATTGCTTCGGCGTAGGACAAGGTTGGTGCACTACTTCAGTTTTTTTATGCTAAGTGTAAGACCAAATGCTTTAAATGCGGCAGAGAAACGATTTATTAGATGTTGGGCCTTCTCAAATTATGTCGCTACAAGAGCCACATCATCAGCAAACAACAAATCACGAATAATATGCGTACGAAGGTGGGTCTTGGTTTTGAAGAGATGATGATTGAAGAGACCACCAGTTATTCGAAACTATACTTATGTTATATTGTCATCGTATATATGTATATGGAGAGAGAGAAAGAGAGAGGATAGAGTAGTGATAGAAAAAATGAAAAAGAAAATGAGAAAAGAGAAGGGTTAGTGAAAGTGAGAGGAAGGGGAGGAGAGGTGAAGAGAGTGTAAGAGATCGTTATAGGGGGGAAAATGAATTGAATGAGAAGATGAACAGAAAGTATGAAAAAACAGAATAGAAATAAAGAAGACACACACACACACATATATATATATATATATATATATACAGAAAGAGAGAGCAAGAGAAGGAAACCTCGTCGCTATGGGAGATAGAGATGAATAGAAAGAGAGAAGAAGAGTAAGTCAGAAAAAGACAGAGAGGAGATAGATAGATAGATAGATAGATAGATAGATAGATAGATAGATAGATACTTTATCTCATTGTTAGTATCACCGTAGATCCAGGTACAGTCCAAGTAAAAACGAATCGTCTAGTCGAATTAATCTCACCCATTTTCTTTTGACAGCACTTCTCAATCTAATGAAAACGAAAGAGGACGAAGATGCTAATCCGGAAGATGGTCATAGGATTAAAATTCCTCGTCGCAGAATTTCGGACAAAGAAACCTATAGAAATCTGCCTGACACAACTCCGAAATCTCCGCACCAAAAGCAACTGGCATTGTCCTAGAGAGTATACAATATGGCTAAATAATAACCCTTTTCTTTCACTGCCACGAATCGAAAGCCATTTAGAAGATACAGAAATGTGTTGAACTAAATCTTTACACCCCAATTTATGGACCAGAGCCATATTGTGATATTTTGATTCGTATTCACATATTCAGTTCTACGGTGTCACTTTTCAAAGTTACCGGCGATTCAGGGACAATCCGAATAATTTAGCATGCAGCGACAGAGATATATGTCATGCGATGATACTTTGCAGGGCTTTTATAAAACTCCGTTTGACTATTATCCCAAAGATTTGTTGTTACATGCAAGATAATACTAATACTAATACTAATAATAATAATATTAAAAAGAAGAAATTCAGTAAGTGTATGCTTATTTACGTAGTATTTGAGAGAAAGACACCCATGAAAATTATCGAAAAATTATCCAAATACAAGGAGATTAACAGGATGTAGGGAATGGAAACAGACTGTACCAATCGAAATCTCAGCTCTGGGCCTTTTCAGAAAAGGAATGAACATTTTTACTAACAGTGTCCCAGCTATCATCAACATACAAGTCGTCCAGAAGATCAACCTACTAGTAACATCCGATATACTAAGAAAAGTGCTATCAATTAAAGGACAATTCTCCTATAGGGCCCAAGGACCATGGTTTGAACCCGACTCTACAGGATACAAAGCAAGGAACATAAGATAATAATATTTATTGAGGGAGATGTTACCATCCTCTGGCATTTTTCTATCAACACATATCGAACAATACAAGCAAATTGCCCAGACATTATTATTGTTATATACCGTACCTATGAACACTAATGGGTATGTCCCAATCCTCATAAATATGTTGGACAATTTTGTAAATGGGGGTAATATGCTGTCTAATTGGTCCACCATTAGCAGTGGTTTACCTACTTTACACCGCTGGCGAGTACTGGATTTTGTTGATGTTATAAAGATTACCAATTCATTTCCAACCTCCGTTTTGGCTATTCCTCATACAGTAACCTTTTCTAGATTACACTTTCTTTCTTTCTTTTATATACGGTACCTATGAACACTAATGGGTATGTCCCAATCCTCATGAATACGTTGGACACTATTGTAAGTGAGGGTAATATGGTGTCTAAGTAGTTCACCACTAGCAGTGGTTTACCTACTTCATGCCGCTGGCGAGCATTGTATTTTGTTGATGTTATAAAGATTGGCATTTCATTTCCAACTTCCGTTTTGGTTATTCGTCATTCAGTAAACCTTTCTAGGTTACAACAATTATCAAAAACAGTAAAGTAAACAAAATAAGGTTTTGAACAGTGATTGGAATCAGAGAGCAGTGTTCAAGTCTTAGCCTTGCCTGTTGCCTTCGCTTTTGCTCTAATCCTCTCAGGAAAGGCATGCATGTATATCTTCTCTCTTTAGCTATGGGTTAAATAGTTTAGAGTTTAGAAGAAAGGTAACTCTGAAAACTGTGGATAAAGCAATAGAACACCCCGCTATCCTTCTGAAGAAGTGATCTAAATTCACATATAATAAAGAAACGGAAATCATGGAGAGCCGTAATCACCTATATTCCGAAGGGACATGGCATTCAAAAAATGTTTTAAATCCATATTATATTTTCCTTTCTCTCTCTCTTCGTCTTTTTATATATCATAGGAGATTAAATTATCTAGCCTAGGCTGGCTGTTAGTCTAGGAGAAGCAATGCTCTGAATTCAAAACCACGAAACAACTCCATTATTGTACCCACGAAATCGAGGCAGTTTACTGATAATAACGGCAAAGAATATGTGGAGAGCCCTGATCGCCTATATTCTGAAGGAACAGGGCCTTAAAAATCATTGTGCGTATACGCCAATTCATATCTGGTCTTGTCTGCTGGCTGTCAATGAAGATCGACTGACTTCAAGTTGTCTAATTGTTATGACTGATTTTAATAATTCTGTTATTGATTTCAAATTTTGCCAAACTCTTCGCACTTATACAAGTGCTCTTATAATGACGTGTACGACTGTCATCTTCATGAGACAAATATTTTTGTTATTTCTCTTACAATTCGCATATCGTATATTATTATTATTATTGCTGAGCGATCTTCCTTGAAACTTCGAATATTACCGTCGCTAGAGGGCGGGCCAAAGACTTAATAGAGACTCACCACATTTTACGATGAGTTAGTAAGTTCTATTTTGTGGACTTACAATACACAGTGGTAACTGTAGTCGATGGATTAAGCTAAAATACACAGAAAAGATATAGGGCACAGAAGGATTACAAAACCGAAAATCTACAAAGGAGAGATCACAGAAGAAAAATTAATCAGGAGGACAGTAGATAGCGATTGGCATTGCGTTTAAATTTTGGAGGATTAACAACGCATAGAGCTGGAAGGGATTCCCAATAGCAAGAAGTGCGAGAAAATAAACTGTTAGCATAGAACTTACAGTTACATCTAGCCAGCTCAACTCTATATAGATGAGACCTGAAGAATGAAGCCGAGATGCCAGATCAGGACCATTGATATTGCCGGTTCTTCTTCGAATTTTACTAAGGATCTCTAGATATATAGCAGGAGAACCGAACCATACTTGGTAGCAATATTTTACAAATGACTTATAGATATGCACGATAGATTCTAGAGAGAAAAAAATGTCTAGCACAACACATTGAAACAACTTTCTTAGTATCTGGCCTAGAAATGGATTATTCTTATAATAATACTAGCAGCATGGCCCAGCGTTGCCCGTGCTTGATTCAAAAATCGTACGACTCATACAGCAACCGCTATCACCTGACTTAAAATATTTTTGCCCTTCCTTGCCTTTAAAGGAGTGCCCTTTTCTGTGCTGATGTTGCTACATGCCTTACTTCTTGCCTATCTCACACAGCGAATTTTTTCTAACCTCTATACTAATCATTAAATCTGTTACGAAAAAAGAACTAAATAAAATGAAAAAAAATGATCAGCTTTAAAAAAAGGACTCGTAATTAGAAAAACCGAATGAAAAAAAGAACGTTAACAACAAATACTTTTTCACAAACAATCCAGTTCTGCGGAATCAGAATCAACGTTGAGTTTAAGCAAGTGAATGAGCCAATTGGAGTAAAGTGCCATGCAGATTTAAATTTTTTCCACTTGTGACGAATGCAGCTATCGAATTTTTTTAACATTCGTGTCAGTCAGCTGTTGGCACTCACGCTGTCGAATAAAATCTTCCTGCTTATTCGTAGCAGCCAGCTATTGGCTCTCACTCTGACCAGTAGAAAATGGTCGCAAACTACATGGAAAGTGCCGTAGAAGCATGAAAAAATCTATTATTTCCACTATCGATGGGAGTTGCGAAATGCAATGTCGGTCTTGGCCTTCCCACTAACTTTTATAGATAGAGATATTTTTTTGCGATTGTTCTGAGCAGATATCTGGTGGTTTATTCTAGAAATTGAATCCTAGTATTCTACAAATTTTTCGCGTCATCCTCAAACTTGGTTTACTGGTACAGCCATGTTTACTATCAAACAGGATAATTTTAGGACTATCACGTGGATGTGCGGACGGTGTAACGGATAACAGTTCAGCATGAGAATTTGCTTGACCGAATCCGAATTCGAGCCAGTTTCCTTATAAGAAAATACCCTTGGGAAAGCCATGAATCCATCTCGTCTCCCAAGCTATGGGTTAAATAGTAGGAATTGTATCGGGAAAAATCTTTGTTAGTCTAAAAAAAACAAATGTTAAAGCAATATTCCCTATCAAAAAAAAAACAATTGTTACAATTGAAAAATATATTTCGGCTTTAAATAACCTACAAAAGGTTGATAAGTCATAAAAAATAAGTAAAATCAGATTAAGACTATCACATCAGGTTTTCTTGGCTGTCCGGGTCTGTTTAATTGTAAAATTTCTAGTATTCCCTCTTCTTTTTTTTTTGTTTTCAACGAAACCCTCAGGTGTGTGTAGATACCGTTTGTTTTCATGGTCAAAACGAAGCCGATAGCATAATTCCCAGTAAATGACTGTTCCTACTCTGTCATATGTACTCTTATATTGACTTTGAGCAAGTTACATTCACACATAATTTAGTTTTCTTTATTGCTTTCCAAAGTTTTCATTTCCCTAATTTTACTAAGCTTTGGTACTTTACACTTTTATATAATTGGTCTTGAATTTATTCAGAATTTCAAAGCCACGAGATTCTTGTTTTCTGTTAATCTGCCCTTTGCCTAACCATGCCATTAAGTGTTCGACTGTGATTGTTTTCATCTGTCTATCCTTTTCTCCACGAAGGCATTCATTTTTCTCATTTTATTCCATTTAGTCCTTATCACTATTCACGCTTTTGTTGTCCTTTTATCTTTTAAAGTGCTTTTTTTTAGTTATTCGAACACAGTCTCCTTCCTGCTTCTATTCTCTCTATATAGAATCTGTTAATACCAATTCTTGGGTCAGTGGCGAAGCTAGAGGGGGTGGGACTTTTGTCTCCTGTGGACTATAAGCCTGTATAGTCGGTATTGAAATAAAAATGGTTTTAATGTCGGGACAGTATTCACAGTTGAAGGATCTATTTGATTTCAGGTAACTTAAACCAAGGCATACATATTGGCCTATCTACTGTCTATGGAGCGACAATTGACAGATGAAATAGCTTTTGACGATCTCATTGAATAATTTGCGAACAAAAAAAAAGCAAGCAAGGTTATTTTCTAATTTTCATTTCAGAAATAAAAGTGTTCCTAATTGATTATATATTTACTCCCTCTATGTCATTTTGGCTTTTCAACTGTTGCTGATGAATTTAATTCTGTTTGGTGCCTATTTAATGCGAAAAGAATATTATAAAGTTACACGAACTAAGTTTAGAAATTGAATGTTCAATATCTATTTTTTGTTGGTACCGGAAGGGGCCAACTTAAGGGCTGCCATGGGCGGCACAGACTCTAGCTAGGTCACAGTCTGGGATATATATTGAATAAATGGTTAATAACATTCTGCTTTTTCGGTTATTTGCTTTGAGTTCTTTTTGTGCAACCTGGAATGTTTTTCTGGACATTTTATTAATATTAATAGATACGTGTTAATCTAGTTTATTCAATGTTGATTTTTGTTTTAATTTCTGAAATTAACTGAAAAAAGCCAGAAGAATAATAACGGAGTGAGGTTTACAAACGTTACTTAATTGTGGCACAAGGCCGAAAGTATGGCGCACCGACTGAAGATCGATCTCACTACTCAGTCGTAATTGATCTAGTGAGGTAAGTTTGCTAGCCATCACACCACGTCAAAGTGCCCGGTGGTAGTTTGTAAGCGTAGATTAGTTCTGGACACAAGGCCAAATATATGGAGCACCCAGTGAGGAACGATCTCATTACTCAGTCGTAATAGATCAAGCGAGACAAGCTTGCTGACCATTACATCACGTCTAAGTGCCCATTGGTAGTTTGTAAGAGTAGATTAGTTGTGGCACGAGGCTGAATGTATGGGGTACCCAATGAGGATCAATCTCGTTACTCAATTGTAATAGATCAAGCGAGTCAAGCTTTTTAATCATTCCACCATGTCGAAGTGCCTAACGTATTTAGAATTCTTGTTGTAAGTCCACAATTACTACTCTGTGTGAACCGCCAGTATCAATAATGAAGAAGTCTGAGGAAAGTGCTGAAATGATATTTCGTCATCCAGAGTGCCTGTTAATTACCACTGTTAAGAATTTTGTTTATAAGGTTTCATGCAGTATATCCTACAGTAAAAGATATTCCGAAAATAAAATAAACCATTTTGTTTCAAGCAGAAACAATGTAAACATAAATTATGACAAAAGATACGCTTGGCTGAGCTAAAATAAGAAGTAACCGTAAGTTCTATGCTAACAGTTCCTTCTCTCACACTTCTCACTTGTGGAACTCTATTTCTTTACTTTGCAGTCAACATTGATCTTCAAAAAATTAATTGCAATGTCAATCGTCAACTTCTATCTACTTGATCTTCTTTTATTGTTTTTTTTTTTTTTTTTCTAAAATTCGTTCACTCTGCATCTTAGTGGCTTAGTGGCTTTGGGTGAAATGTACAAAGACGCAATTACAGGATGAAGAGAGTTGGTTTCTCTAAAGTGGTGACGATCTACAAGTCTGTGTTGTCAACCATTTTTTCAAGCTGATAGACATGAACATTTATATTCTGCTATGTCTGAAATGGGAACGCATGTGGATCTTATCTTAATTGAACACATATGTGATTTATGCCACCAAATACCACAAACCTCAATCGATTTTAATATCATGGGGAAACTTTGATCTAAGAAGGGGTGATATGCGGTGACACGAATATATACAGTGTTCATAAGAAATAGGCACCTCGAGGGTTGGCAAAGAAGGTACCTCCATAGCCACCAAGTGTAGAAACGGACCTCGAAAGATGTCATTGGGTGCAACCACATAAGAAGTTGGATCAAGTTGAGCTTAAGAGATTCGATCAAAAATAGTTATATAAACGGATAAGAAAAAAATAGCTTTCTTAGATTCAGTAGCTGTTATTGCTTTCTCCAATATATATGGGGGTTTCCTTTCATTTGATGTGGGGTCTGGAATGTCAATATCATAATTGCACTGTTATTATCACTTCGATTTACTTTTGCTATCCATTTTAGTTGTTGCTGCTGCGGAATGTTTTCAAGTAATGTGGTTTCTATTATCTGGCATAGTTCTTTGGGATTCTGTAGCGCCAATCCACATTTTTCGAAAAAGGATAGTCTTTATCAAGACCCATAGACTTTACACACTCAAAACCATTTTAACCATTGATGTTAGAAAGGTGATGCATACAGGTGAGATTTTCGCTATTTCTGAACGGGTTTGGTGCCATGGATGATATATCTGTCTATATTTCTGAGATGAGCTATTATGTACACTATTTACATTATTCGGACTACTTACCTCATCTTTGTCGCCATATTTATTACAACATTTCAGCCGTTGTACGCTCTTGCCTTCTTCAGGTGTTTGGAATGTCTAACTGAACCCTTTATTTCGCTCACCGTGGTAGACTGTTCTAGTTCCACGTGCCATATTTAGTGGATGTCAGTTATCAGTTTCGACATATGGCACAGTGAATAAAGGCGTTGGTTAGATCCAGTGACAGGACCCAAAGAGTGTGAGTTCAATACCCGTTTAAGGCAGTGTAGAACGTGGAGAGGGGAATTAACAGGAGATAACTACTGACTTGGTCGTATACTGCTCTGAGATCAACATAATTGCCTTATTATATCAATGCCAGCATTACACCCCTTATCAGAACAAGTACCAATTTCAATTTGACATTCGTAAAACAATGAGAGCCCAGTTAATATAATGTTCATTAATACTTTCGCCATTATGGATCCAACTGAGATACGTCTGTAAGTGTCAGGGTCTTGGGGACTATAGTTTTCTTTTAGTAGTTATTAGTGCGGGATGACTTATGGGGGATGCATTTTTGATTCTAGGATTTTTTCATAAAATAGAGACACTTATTACTGAATTCAGGGAGAAAGTTATTTTCGAAACTTCATGTCAGGTGATGCTTTATTATTCCTCAGTCTTTTAATACCTTTCTTATTTTCCTATTTTTTATTATTTATAGCATTCTCAAGATAACAGAATGTACCTAGAGCTGCAAAGGGAGAGAATTTTATGGTGAAAACTTTTGCCTCTAACAAGATAAATTGTTAAAAATTCAGCCTCAATGTCAAATGCTGATTTATTATTTCTTAAATAAGAAAGCTATTAAAAATAGCTTTCTTATTTTCCTCATCAGTAGATCTGTTATTTTTTATGTTTGGAGAAAGATTTTGTAATGATTTTATGCATATTGGTATATGTTCTATTTCTGCAGGTATCTTTAGTATGGTCAGGGTTAAAATGTGATTCAAAGTGTTTTTTAAGACTAGGGCATTTCTTCTGTGGTTGTTTTTATTGTATGATGTTAGGAGTTTTCACTTTTCTCCACATTTTAACACTGTCTCTTCTGCTTGGCTTCATTAATTTAATTTGCAGTTTTCTGGAGATATTGTTTCTTGAAGAGTTAACTCATTTTTTTTTTTCTTTGTTAATCGTTTAGTATTTCTCCTTCCACTTTTCCTCTTCTGTTTCTTGTATCAACTTTTTCAATTCAGGATCGTTGCCACACGGGTGTATCTTTTTCATGCTAGGTATTCTTAAAATGGTCTCATGTGTTTCAGCTAATATGATGATGTTATTTGAACAACAGAAAATGGAACATTTCATACTTTCTCTTTCATAATTTTATCCTCTTGGAGCATTTAAACTTTGACAGCAAAGAAATGTTGTATAAACCTTTTGCAGTTTTACAAGGAATTCAAATTATTTTCATGAAAAGAAAACTGTAAGGTCCAAATTAAATCACATCCTGAAGGTGTTGAATGTAGCGAAAAGTATAATGAAAATTTACAAGCTGTCTTAAATTTTCCTGATCAACAATGGTAATATTAGCCATTTTCTTATAAGCAGTCAGTTCAAATTTACAAAATCTTACTTTTAAAACAATTTTTCAAGAAAACAGGTTTTTCAAATCCAGTAATTATTATCATTCTTTTCAGTATTGATGGGAGAATTACTTAACTCTTTATTTGAAGTGGCACTGAATATCTCAATCATGATTATATTGTTATTTTCTCTTCCAGTTACATTTGATATCCATTTTAGTTGTTGCTGCTGTTGAAAGTCTTCAATTGATATGGTTTCTGTTATTTGGTACAGTTCCTTCTTTGTAATTCTGTAGCACCAACTGACAAGGTTCAAAGAAGGCTGGACTTCACTCATTCCAAGCTATTTTTAATTCAGTCAGTTATGTACCCTACAAGATACATGCTTAGGTGATCATGTAAAATCTGTCTTGTCAGTCATGGATCAAAAAGATACATGATCGCCTAAACATGACTGACAAGGTAGATTTTTTCCTGCAGAGAAGAAGTGGATTCATACCTTTCCCAAGGGTATTAGCATGTAAGTGAATATAATGAATTTGACTGGAATTCGAACTCAGCTCTCCAATTATGCAATCCGAGCCACTATCCATTACTCAACAGTGCCTCCATTTTTTATTATTGATTCTAAAATGCAGTTATATACAGTTGTAATTTGAGTATTTCTGAATGGATTTGGTACCATGCTTGGCATCCATATGAAAGTCTCCATCTAATTAGGGTATTTAAGAACATAACTCAAATTTTCGGGATGATGTTTGTAGCAATTTGCAGTGTTTGGCAAAACCACCTCTAGCACAACCTATTCTATGCTCAATTTACTTATCTCCTATACTAAATTTGTTAAGACTTATCCATATATTGAGGTATTTAAAGTGTTTAGTATTTACTAATTTCACATTTTGAATTTTTATGATGGATTCATGTTAGATGTGACCACTGCTTTCATTTCAATTCCAGATCATAGTTTTCCATTTTGGAAAGGTTTATCTGAAGTCCTATTATTGGAACACTTGGTAAAAGATATTTATTTTCTTTTCAAAATCATTCTTATCCCAACCATGAATACCTATGTCTTTGGCATAGCTTGCCACCATCATTAGTACATTTTCTTCAGGAGGGAATGCAAAATTGTTGTATTCTATTAGTAGATTCGTTTGGGATGTGACATGGAATGCTTAAATGATCAGTGGATTCATACCTTTCCCAAGGGTATTATCACGTAAGTGAATATAATGAATTTGACTGGAATTCGAACTCGGCACTCCAATTGCCGCTATCCATTACTCAACCGTGCCTCCATTTTTAATTATTGATCCTAAAAAGCAGTTATATACAATTGTCAGTTGAGTATTTCTGAATGGATTTGGTATCATGCATGGCGTCCATATGAAAGTCTTCATGGCATATTGCTTGATGTTATATTTTTGCAAGTATTTTTAGTTTAGTATGGTCAGGGGCTAAATGTAATACAAAGTGTTTTTTGAGACTAGGACATTTCTTCTGAGGTTGTTATCATTGTATGATTTTTTATTTTCCCCACATTTTAAAACAATGTCTATGTTGATTGGTGTTGTGGTAGGATCCACCTAATTTGCATAGTGGAGTACCGACCATATAAATACGGTTGGTACCGGGAAGGAAGAGGAGGAATCAAGAGATTCACTTTCAGTCGAACTCTCTGCATTTTGCAGTGAGGGACCCGGACGAGGCTTTGCCGAGAGGCAGGGTTTCGTCCGGGGTGGTAGACAGGCCTTGAACCCGTCTAGGCGGGTTCAGAAAACCATATTTTTGGCCGAGCCTACGGGCTCGGAGATACCCACTTTAAACTGGCCTTGTGCCACATTTTATCCTCGTGGGTGGATAGATAAATACAGGAATCAAGAGATTCAACCAGAGACTCTGCCCGACTGCGACTCAGTCAACACATTCTCCAGGAACGGTCTTACCAGGAATATACAAAAGACTATATGTAAATATTGTGTACACTTTCTTGTTTCAATACATTTTGTTCTAAGTACATTTTGTGTTGCATTATTATTCCATGCATTAGTCAAGTTTCAACAATGGCGACGAGGTAGAAAGAACTTTACAAAAAAAAAAAAAAAAAAGAATTGATAATTGATAGCCTTCAAAAATTGGGACAAGTCATTGAAGAACCCAGGCTGAAAGAAAAAAAATATTAATTAAAAGTCCAACATCTAATGGAACGGCGAAGGATTCTGAATTTCTGGATATTTAGAACTCGTTAAAGGACGGCTAAGCATAAAGGAACGTTCACTCAGAAAAATTAAAAGGTGTCGTAAACGAATAACGGTGATTTAAAAAACAAAAACAAAAAAAAAAAAAAACGGGCCGACAAAAACATGCATGGATTTAAAAGGCGCACAAATACATCGTGTCGACTTTGAAAGGTAACGAACTTTAAAAAAAAAAATTTTTTTTTTTTTGGTTGCTCAACAATATTTTATAAAGCAAGACATAAAATAAAAGTCGTAAGTTGTTTCGATTTTTCTGGTCAGATTATATTATATCCGTGGATACACAAATTAAAAGTATATTCTTTGTTGCATGAACACTATCAGCAAAAGATGGATGAATTATCCAAAGTCATATCTGAATTATTCAAATCCCAGCAGTTGAGTCAGCAACGTCAAAGTGAACAGTTTGCCTTATTAATAAGGGAACAACAGATAGCACAGCAAAAATATCAAGAAAAGCAAGAGGAAAGACAGCAAAAATATCAAGAAAAGCAAGAGGAAAGACTGGGAAAACAGGAAGAAATGCAGATCAAGGTTTTAGAAATTCAAAAGTTAACACTGGAGAAATTAAACAACAATCAGGCAAATGAAGAAAATTCTTCATATTCTGATAACATCATATTTAATTCACTGGAAACTTTCAACTATGTGCCAGACGAAGGAAAAACGTTTGAAGCGTACTTTAAACGATATGAAGATATTTTCCACACAGACTGTGAAAACTGGTCGAATTCAAGAAAAGTCAGTCTATTACTAAGAAAGCTAGGTACAGCAGAACATAGCAAATTTGTAGATTTTATTCTACCGAGAAGGACGAATGAATTGGAATTCTCGGAAACAGTGAAATTGCTAAAGGAGTTGTTTGGAGCAAATATGTCGCTTTGGCATAATCGATGGTTATGCATGAATGTCGCTAAATCCGACGATCAGGATTACTTAACATATGCATCTATAGTGAATAGACATTGTGACAATTTCAGATTGGCAGAGATTACGGTTGAAGAATTCAAGTGTTTATTTTTTTGCTCAAGGATTGGTATCCAGTAAGAGTGCTGAAATAAGACGTAGAGTTTTGTCTAAACTCGAATCTGAACAAAACCTTACCCTACAAAAGTTAGCAGAGGAGTGTCAGCGGGCCGTAAGTTAAAAAGAAAGGGTCTCAAAAATTGAAGAAGCTGACATTGCTTATATTAAAAAAAATAAAAAACAGTCAAATTACCCATCAGCAAAAAAATTGGAGTAAAAAATTCGGCGTATTTTAAAAATAGACAAGAAAAATTAAATAAAAAAGAACGAGGAAAAAAAAGGTTCCACCATATAATTGTAGACGTTGCAACGAAAGACACTGGGAGGTAAATTGCCCATATATAAATGAGAAATGTTTCGTGTGCCACAAGAATGGACACAAAGGATCGTGTTGTAAAACGAAAAAAGTCAATAGCCGAATTAGACAAACAAATTCAAATATAAAATCAGATAGAGATTTGAGGAAATATGTGACGACTGAAATATTTAAAAAGAATATAAAATTAAAACTCGATTCGGGTTCAGATTTAACAATAATGAACTATAAAACATGGAAAATTTTAAAAAGGCCTACAATAATGAAGTCAACGAAATGCGCTCGAACGGTAACTGGAAAGGAAATTAACTTCGAAGGCGAGGTTATGAAATTGAAGGGGATAGTTAAAAAAATAAAAGTTTTCATTCTGAAAAATGGAGAAAACTTGATGGGTACAGATTTTATTGAAACATTCGAATTGTGGGATAAACCGTTAAACTCATTCTGCAGAAAAGTAGAAAGTAATACGCAAACAAGACAGGACATTAAAGAGGAATTAAAGAAAAAGTTTCCGAAACCTTCACACCTGGTCTTGGAAGATGTAACAAGTTTAAAGCTAAATTTGAATTAAAGAAAATACTATGCCAATTTTTTATAAAGAAACGTAACGTGCCTTTCGCAAGAAAAAAATTAACGAAGAACTTGATAGGTTGGAAAAATGGGAATTATTTTGAAAGTAGAATCTAATTCATGGGCTGCGCCGATTGTGTGCATAAAAAAAGAAATCAAACCAAGTCAGAATCTGCGTTGATTTTTCGACAGGGTTGAACTCGGTAATTAAGGACTACCATTACCCGTTACCGAGTCCGGAGGAGATTTTTAACAAGCTAAATGGTGGAGTTATATTTTCAAAAATCGACTTATCAGATGCCTATCTCCAAATTCCTGTCGAAGAGGAATGTTCGAAGTTACTAGGATAAACACGCATAGAGGGTTATTCAAGTACAACAGGCTTCCTTTTGGTATTAAAGTGGCACCAGCCATTTTCAACAAGCTATGGACGTCATGTTGAATGATTTAGACTTTGCGTGCGCCTACTTAGACGACATCATAGTAAGGAGCGAAACCGTCGACGAACATCGAGAGCATCTCAATCAAGTATTTAAAAAAGATTCAGGACTTTGGTTTTAAAGTCAAAGAGTAAAAAGTGCGAATTTGGTTTGGAGGAAATTAAGTATTTAGGTCACATAATCAACAAAAGGGCAGATTTCCAGATCCGGAAAGGTCCATTGCGATTAGAGACACGCCGACGCCCACTAATGTGGCAATTCTACAGAGTTTTCTGGGGCTCGCAAATTATTATCAAGCGTTCATTAAAGGAATGTACAATCTAAGAGCTCCGTTGAATGAACTGCTAAAAAAGACAAAGCATGGGAATCGACGGTAGAATGTCAGAAAGCCTTTGATGAAATAAAGAGAATGCTTACGTCCGACCTCTTTTAACCCATTACAATCCAAAACTGGATATTGTAGTGGCAAGTGACGCCAGTTCATACGGGATAGGGCGTGTATTCAACACATAATGCCCAGATGGTTCTAGAAAACCAATTGCACATGCTTCGAGAACTTTACTCCCAGGAGAAAAAGTTACTCACAAATCGAAAAAGAGGCGTTGAGTATCATTTTGCCATAACAAAATTTCACAGATACATCCACGGCAGACATTTTATGCTTGAAACGGATCATAAACCACTGATCCCTATTTTTGGTTCAAAGAAAGGGTTACCCGTTTATACGGCAAATCGTCTGTTGAGATGGGGAACCATTCTTCTCAATTATGATTTCTACATAAAGCACCTATCATCCAAAAATATAATACATGCGGATAGTTTATCAAGACTCGTACCGAGTCAAGAAGAAAGATTCGAAGAATCAATTATTGCAAATATCAGAGCAGATTATGAGGTGAAAAGCATGGTAAAAAACATTGTAAGAGAGCTACCGGTTACACTAAAGGAAATTAAAAAAAGAAGCTGAAAGCGATGATTTCATTTAGAAATAAAAAGCAAAATGGTAGCAAATGACCAAAAAGTGCAGGAGATTTATTCAATAGGTGTTTTATTATATGGTGAGAGAGTAGTAGTACCAAAAAGTTGCAGAAAAGAATACTACGGGACTTTCATATGGGTCACCTGGGGTTAATAGAACAAAAAGCTTAATGCGAAGCTTTGTATATTGGAAAGGAATGGATGTGGATATCGCAAACATGGTTCATCGATGTAAAAGGGTGTGCGTTAGCAGCTAAGGCACCACCTATAGTACACAAACCATGGCCCAAGATGGATCATCCGTGGACAAGATTACACATTGGTCCAGTAGAAAATTATTACTACTTAATAGTGGTAGATAGTTTTACAAAATGGCCGGAAGTACTACGCTGCAAAAAGCCTACGTCCAATACCACAACAACTTTCTTGCATGAACTATTTGCACGGTTCGGTGTGCCAGAGTGTATTGTGAGTGACAATGGTACACAATTCACTTCTGAAGAATTTAAGGAATTTTGTGAGTTATATCAAATTAATCACATAACGACGCCGCCGTATCATCCGAGGTCCAATGGACTCGCAGAAAGATTTGTCGATACTTTAAAGCGCGCTCTGAAGAAATCCTCAGGAGTTCCAACGGAAAAGGCGCTTCAGCAATTCCTACAAGTATACAGAATCACGCCAAACCAGAGAACACACTCAAACATGGCACCAGCTGAACTAATGTACATTTTGTTCTAAGTACATTTTGTGTTGCATTATTATTCCATGCATTAGTCAAGTTTCAACAATTGGCTTTATTAATTTCGTTTCTAATTTTCCAAGGATATTGGTTTCTGGAAAAGTATCTTTTTTTTTAAATAATTTCATCCCAAGCAAGGCGGGAATTCTACTAGTACGCAGGACACTACAGGGAGTGAAAGTGCAACAAAACAACTGAGTATAAGAAGGATTGAAGGAGGGACAAAAGATGAATGAGGTTCAAGAGAATAGAATATGGCGATTGACGTTGCATTTAAATTAACTGTTTTCTCCCAAGAATATTACACAAAATTCCCATAGTTCTTATTGTTAGTGAAAGCGGTTTCAAATATTCTCTGGCTAAATACAGGAAGAAAATATATAGAAAAGTAAAAAAAAAAAAATGATCTGATGACGGCGTATTGGTTGACCTGTTATATATACCGTGTGTAACACCAAAATTATCCAAATCGTGTAACGGCATGCGATAATTGTCTATCCCACAAAATGTTTAATATCCAAAAAAAAGAAAAAAAAAAGACACTAATCAAATTGAATTTTTTTTCCATGTTTTCAAATAAGACGTTTAGTCATTTTAACACTATTTGCCTAAGAATCACTGAAAAAAACTTTCAAGTTATTCAGGAAAAGGAGAGAAAGAGAGGAAAAAGATCATTCAAGCCATCAGTAATGGTACAAACATTCATACTCTGACGTCCATCTTCAATATCCATTCAAGAGAATGGCGAATAAGTTTAAAAAAGGGAACAGCAGAGAGGGAAAGTGGGTCAAGGGGTCACAACAGCAAAAGGTCTCAGCATTAAAACTTATAGTTAAATACATGCTTAGAGTCCTATATTATATATATATACATATAAATATATAAAAACCTCGCCGTCCTGGATATGACGATAAACTACATCCAACGGCAAGGCCTGTGATCAGGAGGTTTTGAGAAACCACCTCTTAATCGCTGGTATTCCCAGGTCCACCCTGAACCAGGGTGATAGCACCTGTTAGGGTCCCAGCTATGGTCAAATACTTAAACTCGAAACTGTAGTAAAAAGCATTATAAAAGTGTAAAAATAGGTTTTAATACCAGAAATACTTCCTAAAAACATTTTTTTGAAGAAAAAATTATTACCATCAATACGTTTTTGAAAAAAATAATATTACAACCCATAGGTTTTTGAAAAAATAATATTACCAGTTATAAGTTTTTGGAAAAAATAATATTACAAGCTATACATTTTTGAGGAAAAAATATTATCAGTAATAGATTTTTGACAAAACAAAAATATTACCAGGAAAAAAAAAGTTGTCGGCATTAAATGACCCACTGAGGTTGATATGGCGTAAAACAAAACAAACCAAACCAACTCAAAAACCTCGGACAATTCCAGTAAGATGTCTATAATCATTTCTAATATACAACGGTTAAAAGCATAACTCTTTTAGCCCTGACCACACATTTACCGGTGGTAGAAAAAAATTACATAATGCCTGGCCACCGGTTAAACAGTGGTAGAGAAAAATAACATAATGCTCAGCCAGCGGTTTAACGGTGGGTAAACACATACCAATTATTTGCGAATTTTAAATCAGGAACTCAGGCAGAAGAGTTAAAATTGTTCCGGAACGCAGGGCTCAACGGGTTAATCTAATTTTTCAATTGTTAAATTAATATTTGAATGTTGTATCTTATAAATGATTAAAGATATCTTACTGGAATTATGTTCGTTTTGATGCACAATTTGGATAATTTTGCTGTTACACTGGGTATATATATATATATATATATATATATAAATATATATATATATATATATATATATATATATATATATATATATATATATATATATATATATATATATATATTTAAATTTTGTGTATTTAGGCAGCAATCCTTCTTTCATGCACATTTTATTAAATACGACAGATAAGGTGATTTTATTTAGTTTTTTTTTATACAATTTCTCATGCGATCTAATATTTTTTTTTCTTTTCAGACGAATTATATAAAAAAAGTTGTCCGAAAAATAAATTATTAGATCGCATGAGAAATTGTATAAAAACTTAATAAAAGCACATTGTCATATCCAATGAAATGTGCATATATATATATATATATATATATATATATATATATATATATATATTATTATTATTATTGTCCTCATCCTCATCTTTGTTGCCATATTTATCACAACGTTTCAGCTGTTGTACGCTCCGGTCTTCTTCAGGTGGTTGGAATGTCGAACTGAAACCATTATTTCGCTCGCTGGGGTAGACTGTTCTAGTTCCACGTTCCATGTCAAATGGATGCCTGTTATCAGTTATCTTCTGTTAATTCCTCTCTCCAAGTTCTCCACTGCCTTAACCGGGTATTGAACTCACACTCTTTGGGTCTTGTCACTGGATCTAACTAACGCCTTTATCCACTGTGTTCTTAATATGGCAACAAAAATGACGACAACAGTCCGAATAATGTAAAATAGTGTACATAAAACCTCATCTCAGAAATACACACAAACACGCACACACAAACACGCACACACACACAGACATACACACACACACACACACACACACATATATATATATATATATATATATATATATATATATATATATGTATAAAGAGAGAGAGAGAGAGGGGGGAGGAGAGAGAGAATAAATAAAAGTTTGTCACTTAGCTGATTGAAGTTACCTTCAGTATTCCAACCCCAGACTACGGATTTTCGTAGGCGGAGCCAGACATCCGTCCACTCTTCAGTGGCTATCAGCAATTATATATCTGCAATATATTAGATATTAAAACGCTTATCCGTGTCTACGAATGAATAGGCATATTGTCCGTGTCTACGACTAAACAGCAGGCGTATTGTCCCATGTACCAAGTAAATTAGTGAAGTGGTTACTTTTGTCTACGTCTCAGCAAATTTCTTTTAACCGCTATATCAAGTAAAGGAAATTGGTAAATTGAATTGATTATCCATGTCAACGGCTGAACAAATCAGCCCCACAAACGAAGAAATTGTCAAAATTGCAGGATTTCGGAGTTTTGCCCTAACGCTTCCGGTGGTGTCACTGCACGAAGTGTTGTTAATCTAAAGTGCATGCATTGTGTAATGGATTTGGTAGAATTATCAGACTGTGTTAAACAAAGAGTGCAGGCTCGAAGCGACGAGCAGGTCTCTTCGAGAAGCTGGCCGTTGAAACCAAGGAATTGATCATAGCCATATTGCAGGCGCTAATTATATTGGAAAATTGTATTTTGTTATCAGGAAATATTACTTAATGTCGTCCATTTGTCTGTTACGTTAAAATCAGATTATCTTTCTTTCTCTTTCTCTTTCTCGCTATCTCACAACTTCTCTTTCACTTAAGATTTCGAATTCAGAGAGACGAGCAGAGTTTTTATTTTTATTGTGAAAATTTCGTTTCTTTCTTTGTTTATTTCTTGAATGAATTTCGCTTGTTTCCTTCCCTCTTTCTTTCCTTCTGTTCTTCCTTCCACACTTCCTTCTCAGTCTTCTCAATTTTTTTTATTACTAGAGCCTCTTCTTTCTTTCTTTCTTTCTTTCTTTCTTTCTTTCTTTCTTTCTTTCTTTCTTTCTTTCTTTCGCAGTCCTCTCATTTCTTTCTCGATCCCCTACTTTCTTTCTTTATTTATTTCTTGCTTGCGTGCTTTTTCTTTCTTTCTTTCTTTCTTTCTTTCTTTCTTTCTTTCTTTCTTTTTTTCTTTCTTTCTTTCTTTCTTTCTTTCTTTCTTAGTGCTCCCATTTCTTTCTTTCTCGATCTTCTGATTTCTTTCTTTGTTGCCTGTTTTTCCCCTCTTTCTTTCTTAGTACTCTCTTTTCCTTCTATCTTTATTTCTATTTTCTTTGTTTCTTTTGTCGATCGAATCCTCACTTTCTTGATATTCTCATTTCCTTCTTTCTTTATTTTTCTATCGCATCCTTCCTTCCTTTAATTCTTTCTTTCTTTCTTTCTTTCTTTCTTTCTTTCTTTCTTTCTTTCTTTCTTTCTCAGCGATCTCAATTCTTTCTTTCTCTACCTTTCTTTCTTTCTTTCTTTCTTTCTTTCTTTCTTTCTTTCTTTCTTTCTTTCTTTCTCAGTTATCTCAATTCTTTCTTTCTTTCTTTCTTTCTTTCTTTCTTTTCTTTCTTTCTTCTGACATATTTCTTTCTCTCTTTCTTCCTTACCAAGTCCTATTAATTGTTATTTCTCACCTAATCAATGTCCCGAGTTTCCTGTTTCTTCTCCTTAATAGCCTCTGTTTTCTTTCTTTTAATTATTCATCGTTTAATTATATTCCCTTATTCACTGTCTCTTCATTGTTTCATTTTCTTTCCATTCCTTGTCTTGATATGAAAACGAAAATCAAACAAGAGGAATATCCTATAAAAGACAAAAAAAAAAAAAAAATGGTAACCCAAGAAACTTAAGCGAGAAACGAATGATAAAGAATGTCTTATTTTGTACAATTTAGTTTGCTTCATATTTCCTTGTCTCCGGCATATTTGGCAGTGGGAGGACGTCATCCAATTTTCCCGCTGAATAGCGTTTTGATTTGATTGCAATTAAAGAAAGGCACACAGAAAAATTGTATCCTCTATAACGTATTCCATGCATTCGTCAAGTTTTTACACCACTTATATTTGGCAGTAGCCTTAATATACGGGCACGGTAATGGACACTCCCCCCATGAGAAATAAGAGAAACGAGTTCGAATCCAAGTCGAGTTCATTATATTCATTTACCCTCAAATATCATTGGCAAATGTATGAATCCATTTCTTCTCCCACCAGTTACGGGTTAAATAGTA
The DNA here is from genome assembly GCA_903632075.3 of Acanthosepion pharaonis. Taxonomy (NCBI): domain Eukaryota; kingdom Metazoa; phylum Mollusca; class Cephalopoda; order Sepiida; family Sepiidae; genus Acanthosepion; species Acanthosepion pharaonis. The sequence goes on from CAHIKZ030000802.1 coordinate 1,125,637, forward strand.
GAACATATATTTGGAGAAAACATAGTTATCTCCCAAAAATTTAGAAGTGCATTATTCGCTCGCCAAAAAATTCCCAATATGTTTCCACTTTAAATAACACACAAGCAGTTGGTAACTCGTAAAAAACTATTCTGTATAGAAAGCGATTGACAATCAATATTTACACATTCTTGGAACAAGTAGATTTTTATAGTGACATTCCAAACGCAGCGTAGATGGGCCTCAATGTCGAAAGTAGCTGGCATCTAGTAGGGATCGAACTCACAGATCAATTGTAATGGTATTAGCGACACCGGCTTGCTAACGATTGCACCGCCTCGTGGTACCCCAAGTAGATTTTTTTTAGAGACTGAAATATAAACAACTAAAATTAACCTATTTCCGGATCAAGTAACTTAGATGTGGCACAAGGCCGAAAATATGGGGCACCCACTTAGGATTGAACTCACTATTCAGTCTTAATTGATCTAGCCAGACAAGCTTGCTAACAATAACACCATGTCCGAGGTGCCCGATGTTCATTTCCATATGGTGGTTTTCCAATCGTAGCATAGATGTGGCACAAGGCCGAAAGGATGAGGCACTCAGTGAGGATCCAACTCACTATTTAGTTGTAACTAATCTAGTGAGACAAGCTGGCTAACAATAACACAAGGTAGAGGTGCCCAAAGTTCGACTCAACATAGTGATTTTCTAAGCTTAGATTAGATGTGGCACTAGGCCGAAATATGGGGCACCCAGTGAGGATCGAACTCACTACTCAGGCGTAATCGCTATAGCGAGACAAATGTGCTAACTATTAGACCACATTAAGCTGTCCAACAAACCAAGTAAATGCTTGCATTCGCAAATATAAAAGAATCTGTGTTCTACCATGAAAAATTGCAACAGGGGCTGACAGGACGTATTATTAACCCTTGCAACCCCGCCTAATCCTAGCAGTGTCTCCTTTATTTTGTTTTTATTTTTCCTCTTACACTTCATAAATATCAATAAGTACCGAAAATTTAAAGATAAGATCCTGGCATTTTCCCAAAACTAATGATCTGACCCTTCACGTATCGCCGCAATTTTATGTAAATTACACCTGCTTAACTATCTAAATATTAAAAATGGTCGCCAGAGGAATAATTGACAGCTTTTTCAGTAATCCAGATTCGACTGGTCCTAGAATATACCCGGATGTATAACTGGGGCTAGCCTACTTCATACTTTGGGATACAGAACAAACCGGGTTATACTAACTTTACCAAATGGTAAAACAATGTATAAACAAATGGTTACCAGTAAGAGAAAGGGTCCAAGATGCGAACTACTAACTTGAAATAACAGAATCAACTAAATAAAGATGTTTAAATATCTGGGAAACGTGTTAAAAGAGAATGGAGAATGTGAAACCGAAACCCGAGTGCGCATTGGAATAGCAAAAGATGCTTTAGTAAAACTAAGCAAAGTAATAAGAAACAAGAAAATTTCATTAGGCACATAGAAAAGTGTGCTGAACTGCTATGTAATATCAATCCTTCTACTTGGCAGTGAATGCTGGACAAGCTCCTGATGGAGGAAGTGGGGATTAGAGGTAACAGAAATGTGGATATACAGAAGGATGCTGAGAATACAATAAACGGCACGCCTAAGTAACGAAGTAGTGTTAAGGAAAGTTAAAAGCATAATTATCTTTAGAGCCAGAAAGCTGAAATTTTTTTGATGAGGAAATAAAGTCTAGAGAATTTGATACTCACAGGAGATATCAAAGGCAAAAGTGATCGAGGGTAGCCAGCCAACTGCGTAACAAAATTGTGAGAATTGACGGGAATGGGAATTAAAAAGCTGCAGAGAGCTGAGATCTTCCACGTCCTGAATGGACGCTGCACATAGAAAGAGAAGACCATCAAAGGTTCTGTCTTGGGTATGACGATAAACTACATCCGGTAGCAAGGCCTCTGATTGGGATGTTTTGAGGAGCGTAGAAACACATCTTAATTGCCGTTGTTCCCAGGTCCACTGAACCCGGAGTGGTAGCGCCTGTTAGTGTTCTAAATATGGACAAATAGTTTTCCCCCATCCGAACTGACTTCAAAATACTATGAAAGTATAATGTTTTATAGGAAAATAACAGCAATACATTTTTTAAAAATTACCAGCAATATATTTAACTATGGCAAAAAATTAAAACAACCAAAAACAACATGTCAATGAAACTTGATTTACAAACTAATTTCTTACAAATTCTATCCTAAAAATCTTGTCGGTATTAAATAACCCATTGAGGTTGATATGCGGTAAAACAAAATAAACCCAAACCCTGATCTACAAATTGATTTTTTCCAAAGAATACATATTTTATTCAGAAGAACCTATCCTAAAAATCTTGTCGGCATTAAATAACCCATTGAGGTTGATATGCCGTAAAACAAAATAAACCTAAACCCTGATCTACAAACTGATTTCTTCCAAAGAATACATATTCTATTCATAAGAACCTATCCTAAAAATCTTGTTGACATTAAATAACCCATTGAGGTTGATATGCCGTAAAACAAAATAAACCCAAACCCTGATCTACAAACTGATTTCTTCCAAAGAATACATATTCTATTCAGAAGAACCTATCCTAAAAATCTTGCCGGCATTAAATAACCCATTGAGGTTGATATACCGTAAAACAAAATAAACCCAAACCCTGATCTACAAACTGATTTCTTCCAAAGAATACATATTCTATTCATAAGAACCTATCCTAAAAATCTTGTTGACATTAAATAACCCATTGAGGTTGATATGCCGTAAAACAAAATAAACCCAAACCCTGATCTACAAACTGATTTCTTCCAAAGAATACATATTCTATTCAGAAGAACCTATCCTAAAAATCTTGCCGGCATTAAATAACCCATTGAGGTTGATATACCGTAAAACAAAATAAACCCAAACCCTGATCTACAAACTGATTTCTTCCAAAGAATACATATTCTATTCAGAAGAACCTATCCTAAAAATCTTGCCGGCATTAAATAACCCATTGAGGTTGATATACCGTAAAACAAAATAAACCCAAACCCTGATCTACAAACTGATTTCTTCCAAAGAATACATATTCTATTCATAAGAACCTATCCTAAAAATCTTGCATGCAATAAATAAGCCATTGATGTTGATATACCGTAAAAAATAATCTTAAATGAAAACAACAATTTTTTTTAACTAGAATATAATATGATAGCTCCAATCTACAAACTGGTAATCATGGCTGCCATGAACTCATTCAACATTAATCAGTTATCGATATTTCTATAAAGGAAGCAATCTTGTACAATTAATAAATCTCTGTGTTAGAAATTCACCGTATACTCTGAGGTATAGAAAATTGATCATCATAAAAGTTTATATTTCTTCAATAGTGGACAATATATTGCGCACACCAGGAGCCGAAGTTCAATACAAAAATGATCACTCTTTTATTGTTTCGAGAAAAACAATCAGCATCCAGAAATTAGCTTTCCTAATGTGCAAAACAAAGAATCAGTATAAAATCGAGGGCTGTTGAATCATGGCTAAGATATTCTTTCATGGTGCTTATCATCTCTGGGTACAATGATCATTTGTTTTCGTTATGTGTCGTGTCTCCTGAGGATGTAGGCGATTATGGCTCTTCACAACTTCTTATCGTTTAATAAATTTTGGTTTTCTGTTATTTCTCCTTTTCAACTGACTTGAAGTCGAGGGACAACATCAGATCAATAACTGCATCGACCGCAAAGAAAGATTTGTGTCGTGCCAAAAAATTGTCCATCTTGTACAGTTACAAATCTACTATTCGTCCGTGCATTGAATACTGCTGCCATATCTGGTCCAGTGCTCCTGTTATTCATCTCTAGGTTCTTGATAAAATCCAGAGAACTATCTGCAATGCAATCGATCCTGAGTTGTCATCATAACTTCACCTTCATTCTCACTGATGTGGCGTGGGTTTCCTCTGTCTTTTCTAGAAATATTTTCATGGTAATTTCTCTTACGAGATTTTTTCCCTGGTGTCCCGACTGCGTGAATTTAAGCATGCTACTAGATTGGCATCTAGATCCCATCTTTTAGTGTTGAAATAGTTAAATGCAACCAAATTCTTCTCTCGCACTTCCCGACAGTGGAAATCCCTTCCTCCTACTTGCTTGCCTGATAACTACAATCTTGAAAAATTTAAATGCAACGTCAATCGCCATCTTATATCTTCTTGAATACCGTTCATCTTTGGTACTTCCCGCAATCTTCTCTATACACATTCTTTTCCCTCATTTTTACTCTTTATAACCCCCTACGTACTAGTGGCATTCCTGCCTTTCTTGGGGTAAAATGATTAGAAAAAAAAACCCTGTGCCCCCATCCATTTACTCAAGCTCACAAAGTATGTTCGCTTCCTCAGCGTTGGCTTCCTCAGTCTCTTTTGGTTTCAGTCTGCTTGTACCCTTCAGCTGTAGGAATTGTACACAATTAGTTCCTTAAAAAACATGGTTACTCTTGAATGAATCCATATCAACCGTTATTATGTGTCTGTAGATAGGAGCCAAAATATTTTCAGTGAATCCATTCTGAAAGAATTAGAAGTCCTAGCATGATACACTATTGTCACCCAGAATTTTAGATATGCAGATGACGCAGTGTTGATAGTAGCAAAAATCACACCACTGGAACTCCTAACGATGACAGTAAAGGAAAACGAGAATAAAGGACTAAATATCATTTGTAAAAAGAAAGCACAGATGATTTAAATTTAGTGTCTAGTTCCAGGCAGAATATTTAAACTTAGGGTGCATAGTATACCAGGTGTTATTCTAGGCTCAGGGTATAAAATTGGCTGGCAAGGATATATCTTCTTACCGGACTTTTTCAACCCATACAGCAAGGCATTTCTGAGAGAATTGATAATCTTACCTGGATTCATCATTGGTGGCCACAATCTTAACAGCATAAAACAGTACTAATAGCAGACACGGAAAAGAAATTACAAAACCTCCTACAAAAGGTAGCGAAGGAGAGCTAGAAGAAGGGACTAAGCATAATCTACAAGAAGACGGAATGTATGGTCATCAGTAATGTGCCTGAAAGGCGATTTACAGGTCGGAGACACTAAAATCAAGCAGATGCGGAAATTGAAATATCTGGAAAATATTTTCACAAAGGACGGCAAGTGCGACGTTAAGATCCGAAGACCTATTGGGATGGCCAAAGACGAATTCCAAAAGCTAGACAGAGTATTACAAAATAGGAGAATTTCGTTGGCAACAAAGAAAAGAGCACTGAACAGGTACGTGGCATCTAGCCTCCTTTACGCCAGAGAATGTCGGACAGTATCCTCAAAGATGAAGAAGAGACTCAAGGCGGTGAAGGTATGATTCTACAGAAGGATGCTAAGGATATCATGGACCGATCGTGTGAGCAACGATGAGGTCTTGGAGACGATGCAAACAAAGAGAAAGCTTATACTTAACATCAGAAAGAAGCAGTTGAAATTTCTGGGACACGTAATGAGAAAGGAAGGCTTTCAGAATCTGATACTCACAGGGCGGATAGAGGGAAAGAGAATCAATGTAAAGCAACGCATGACATACCCAGTGGGCGTACGCAAGTGGATGACAGAACGTGGTCTGGGGGACGTGGAAGAGGGACGAAACTTATTGAGAGCTACAAGGTATAGGGAGGAAGCCATGATCTCCTACGTCCTGAAGGGACATGGTACATAAAAGTCGAATAGAGGGGAAGAGAGACAATGGGAAGCAAACACTTAAGAGCATTCTATCATTGCACATTCTCGCATACATACATTATTAGGTAATTGTTTTTCTTCTTCAAGCCACGTTTTTCTTTTCAATAAATAAAATTCTATTTCGATCAGTCCTGAACTGCCCTATTTTCTAACCTCTGAGCCCTACTTGCAGATATTTCATGTTTTTGGATGTTTGTTCCTCGCATTGTTTTCTAGTCGTGAGTTCTGGATTTTGTTCTGTCACTTTTTGATGCAAAAGATCTGCGAAACTTTATTATATTCAGTTATAATCAACTCTGTGCAATTGTTTACATGTTTGTCTATCTAGAGTTTTATGTGTTTGCAATGTTTTAAAGGCGCAGTGTGTCTCATTAGCGAGTTTGATTCACTAAAAAAGAAACCAAGAAGAAAAAAATTATCGTAATATTTCAATAAGGCATCGTCGATGTTTCTCTCCTAACATTATTATAAATTGATCAGATAAGAATTAACCAAATAAAAGAAGGTGAAAAATGAGAAAATGGAAAAAAAAATTCTTTTAAAGGTTCTGGCTGGGGTAGATAAGAGTGAAACGTGGTTGGAGATGTGTCAAATTGCACTGATTGGCAAAGAACGTTGGGACAATGAGGGAGAACAAAGCGAAGGGAAAGAGGAAGAAAGGAAGAAATGCTCGAGAGAGAAGAAAAGTTATTCAAAGGGGGGGGGAAATGTCAGTGGATCGCGGACTAAATTTGGACAGAAAGGCGTAGAAAAGAAAAGAAAGAAAGAATGAAATAAAGGAAAAAAAAGGTGAAATTAAGGGAAGAAAGTTGACGAGATTAAAGAAAGAGATAAAGTTGAAAGTGAATGAATTATGAAAAAGAAATATTATGACATACCGGTCCTCAATGAAATAAAAAAGAACGTGAAACGAGATGAAATTATAAAATGAAAGAAAGAAAGAAAGAAAGAAAGAAAGAAAGAAAGAAAGAAAGAAAGATGACAGACTGGTAGAGATAAAAAAAATAAATAAAGAAAATTGATCCGTAGGTAGAGAAAAAAGACAAAGAAAGAAAGAAATGACAATAAAGAGAAAGAAAGAAAGAAAAATGTGTTGGCTGACAGAGACGGAAGGAAAAAGAAAGAAAGAAAGAAAGAAAGAAAGAAAGAAAAATGTGTTGGCTGACAGAGACGGAAGGAAAAAGAAAGAAAGAAAGAAAGAAAGAAAGAAAGAAAGAAAGAAAGAAAGAAAGAAAGAAAGAAGTAAATTAAATAAAATGAAAACAGTCGTGATAAAGGGAATATAAACGAAACAAAATAATTGATGGGTGACGCAGCAAAAAGAAAGAAAGAAAGAAAGAAAGAAAGAAAGAAGGAAGAAAGAAAGAAAGAAGAAAGGAAGGAAGGAAGGAAAATTGGTGGGTGACATAGAAGAAAGGAAAAAGAAAGAAAGAAAGAAAGAAAGGTTTGAAGGATGATAGAGAAGAAAGGATGGAAGGGAAGAAGGAAGGAAAAATTGAATGATGGAAAAATGAAGGAAGGTAGGAAGAAAAGAAGGAATGAATGAAGGAAGGAAGGAAGCAGGGAAGGAATGAAAGTAGGAAGGAAGGAAGGAAGGGATGACGGAAGGAAGGGAGGAATGAATGAATGAAGGAAGGAAGGAAGGAAGGAAAGATGGAAGGAAGGAAGAATATAAAGAAGCGAGCAAAGAGAAATTATAAGGAATAAAAATGAAAATCAATGAAATTCAAAAAAGCAAGGACCTTACACTTCTTCAATCGATGTTGCAGTATTTAGATCCCATTGGTGAAGAAGATTTTATTCTGTTGGTCAAAAAATTCATTGTCACTTCGATACTGAGTTCCAACTAAGCGTTTGTTTTCTCATGTTGGGAAACAGATCACAGTTAAATCTGGAATATAGGAAAGGTGATCAAACAGTTCTAAACCAGAGTCACACACAGAAGCCATTGAAAATAAGAACTTGGAACATGAAACAAGACCACTTTCGTTTGGTCTTGATAGCCTTTCGTAACTGCCTCAGCATAGTGGAATAGCACTCTCCATTGATGGTGTGGCCCTTTTGGAGATAGTCAATAAACATTGGCTTTTGTATGCCAAAAAATATTGGGGCCATCATCTTCCTTGTAGATGAAACAACTTTGGCCTTGGAACAGGCGAGGAGAGGTGTTTCCACTTCACGGATTACCTTTTTGTCTTTGGCTGAAAGTGATGAACCCAACACTCTTCCTGGGTTAAGAAATGCTCAAGGAAACCAGCTGGATCTGCCTAAAAAATATCAGATTATCCCGTCATCTGCTCATCCTGGTTTGCTTTTGATAAGATCTTAGAAGACAAAGCAGAAATGCCAAATTCCTTGTGCAGAATATTCTCAACTCTCTTAAGGAATATGCCAAGAGCATTGGCTATTTGATTTGTAGTTAATCGCCTCTCATCTCTCACCATGTGGTGAGCACAATCAATGTTTTCCGTAGCAGTATGTCTAAACCTTGGGGAATCTTCAAGACTCTCCATTCCTCTCCTAAATTCAACCACCAATTTTACATTGTTGATAATGTTTGAGTGAAATCTTCCTATGAAGTAACCATATCAGCATGAACTGCTTGATTTCTAAACGCTTTCTCTGTAGGTACTTCATAACAGGATGGTGCCAAATTTTGTTCTTTTTCAAGAGAAGTCAATACTATTTACTTTGAAGTTTTCTTTGAACAGTCAGATGTCAGCTTATCTGGAAATAAACCATGCATTTATTAATAAGAAGAATTGAAATGAATGCATGCACGATTTCACAGTTCAGAGCATCACTCATTCAGAGCCTAGAACCTTTTCATTTCTATTTTCTACCTGCCGCTTTCTTTCTTTCTTTCTTTCTTTCTTTCTTTCTTTCCGTCTGTCTGTCTGTCTTTCTTTCTCTCTTTCTTGTTACTCTCCTTTTACCATATGTCTTCTTCTTTCTCACCTTCATTCTTTTATTCTCTTCTTCCTGATTTTTCTTTTCACCTTTTTTCCTCTCTTTTTTCACCTCAGTTTTCATCCCTAATTTTCTTCAATTTCTTCATTTATCATCTTCAATAATCATTTCTTTCTTTCTTTCTTTCTTTCTTTCTTTCTTTCTTTCTTTGCTGTTTTCCCCTCCAGCCAATTTAATCTTCCTTCTCACAATGTCTCCTTTGCTTCTTTTATCTTCTTCCTTTCTTTTCTTTTTTGTCTCTTATTTCCCCCCTTCCCTTTCTTTTCTTTTCTTTTCTTTTCCTGCTTAATTTCTTCCTCCGATTCTCTTTTAATTGCTTTACCTTCTTTCACTCCGACCTTCCTTCTCTTCTCGTGAAATCCTCGTTCTTTCATTCTGTTATTTCTTCTTCCTTCGATCCATAACCTTTCACTCTCACCTTCTTTTTGGTTTATTTATTATTCATTAACCTGTTCAAGTCGAGAGTCAACCGCCATCTTCCCCACCTATCTGCGTAAATTGTGTCTCTTAGTCTGTAACACAAAATTTTAGGGGCAAATAATTTTGATATGGTAAAATAGGAGTCGATTTGATTACTTAATATAACACTTTTCAGTAGCACATACGATGATGCCTTTCATGTTTGCTATTTAAAATAAATAAATCTATCTATCTATCTATCTATCTATCTATCTATCTATCTATCTATCTATCTATCTATCTATCTATCTATCTATCTATCTATCTATCCACTTAGATGTAGGGATGCTATTTCTATCTATCTATCTATCTTTACACAGTACACTATCTATCTATCTATCTATCTATCTATCTATCTATCTATCTGTTATCTATCTATCTATCTATCTATCTATCTATCTATCTATCCACTTAGATGTAGGGATAATTATTTATATTCAGCCTATCCAGTAGCTTTTTAATGCTTACACAGTACACATTAAGCGTGAAAGGGAAAGAGTGAAGGAGAGGGTGAATGCTTTGCGATGTGTACAGAAATAAAAACACAGTTTTCTTTATTTAAGAGACTGCATTATTTAAGTTCAGAACTCCTCCCAAACTCCTAATATCATATCTTAATTACTAAATTCTATATGGGTGTAGCCAGCTAATAAAAACAAAACTTAAGAAAGGCGACAGAATTTTAGTGAAAAAGCCAACTGAAGAAATTCATAAACATCATGTTCATTTAAAGAAAAATAACAGGGGGACGAGTTTTATTTATAAAGTGAAAGCGCGCGTCTTAATTGGCCTTATGCCTTTCGATGTCTCAATTGTGGTTTCTGTGAATCGTGCCTTTCGCACATGTTTTTTCTTTTCTTTTTCGTCGTCGACAGGATTTATTTCATCATTAGGCAATCGCTAAAGAAAATAGACGATTGTTGTTTCAGCTGTCCCTCGTGTTTGTCAATAAACAAATGCGGCAAGACTCCCAACACCATATCGATGGAACTCTGGTGGTATTGAAAGTGTAAACTTTAATAACTAAGAAACATGACAAAATCCAGGCTTTTCCTTCGCAATTACCCAAAGAAAATGGGAAAACGCATGTATGTATGTATGTATGTATCTATCTATCTATCTATCTATCTATCTATCTATCTATCTATAGCCGTCTGTTCGTATCTATCTATCTATCTATCTATCTATCTATCTATCTATCTATCTATCTATACACTTAGATGTAGGGATAATTATTTATATTCAGCCTATCCAGTAGCTTTTTAATGCTTGCACAGTACACATCTATCTATCTATCTATCTATCTATCTATCTATCTATCTATCTATCTATCTATCTATTGTCGTCTGTTCGTATCTATCTATCTATCTATCTATCTATCTATCTATCTATCTACAAATTGACTGCCAACTACAAGTTGTCACCTGGTTGGCAGTTAATGAGTTAAATTGTACTATCAGTTGGTCTTTATAGGAATCTTTTGTGCTTTGATTTCTCTTGGAATGTTTTATGAATATAATCCTATCGGAAATTTTTATTATTTCAGATTTGATGTCCAGCTTTACTATTATCTGGCTTTTTATTAGGTTGTTATATAAATGCTTCTTTCGTAAAACATGTTCGAATCTCTGTGACGCATGTGAAAAGTCAGCTTTCTTTTTTATTAGCAGCCGAGATTTGAAGCTGCATTCACATAAATCGAGCATTACTAACTAAGGCTACACAATTTTGTTAAAGCGATAAAAAATGGGCACGCGAAAATACCGAGTAAAATGAACACCAACGATTGTTATATATATATATATATATATATATATATATATATATATATATATATATATATATATATATATATATATATATATATAAATATATGTATATATATATATATAGAGATATATATAGAGATATATAAATATATATATATATATATATATATATATATAAAGCATATATATATATAAACATATATATATATACATATATATAAACATATATATATATATATATATATATATATCCTCACCTTTGTCGCCATATTTATTACAACGTTTCGGCCTTCTTCAGGTGGTTGTAATGTCGAACTGAAACCTTTATTTCACTCACTGGGGTAGACTGTTCTAGTTCCAAGTGCCATGTCTAATGGATGTCAATTATCTCTTGTTAATTACCCTCTCCAAGTTCTACACTGCCTTAACCGGGTATTGAACACACACACTTTGAAATCACTGGATCTAACCAACGCCTTTATCCACTGTGCCGTGTGTCCAGAAGGACACACGGGACAGTGAATAAAGGGTTAAGTTCGACATTCCAACCACCTGAAGAAGGCCGGAGCGTATAACGGCCGAAACCTTGTAATAAATATGACGACAAAAGATGAGGACAATACTCGAACAATATAAATAATGTACATAATACCTCATCTCTGAAATATAGGCATATATATATATATATATATATATATATATATATATATATATTAACAATAAGAAAATAAAAATTAAAAATTAAAATCATTAGACACACTGGGTTGTAGATTAATATTCTTTCGTTTTTTTTTATTATTATTATTCCATTTAGATTCCTCGACTAGTTTCGACCGAAATGGCCATCATCAGGAGAAATATTTCTGCTTGCTGTTAACAGTGAACTACAGATATACATATATATATATATATATATATATATATATATATATATATATATATATATATGTGTGTGTGTGTGTGTGTGTGTGTGTGTGTGTGTGTGTGTGTGTGTGTGTGTGTGTGTGTGTGTGTGTGTGTGTGTGGATTGAAAACAGACAAGAAAATCTATTCTTAGCCGAAGCGTTTCGTCCTCAGTGGGTCTTTGTTAAGGCAATGTAGGATTTATTATTTTATTTATTTATCTACTCAGAAGGAAAATTCTCAGGAGTGCTGCCATCGACTCTTATCAAAATATAAAGCTACGCTCTGGTTTCTTCCCGACCTCACCTTTCCTGAAAGAATTATTACTTTCCGAAGCCAAAATACACGATAGTGAAAAAAAAACCCAAACAAACAAACAAAAAAAAAAAAAACGGTTAAATCCATCACCTCATGTTAATGAGGATGTACGGCGCATGAACCCATCCTCATCCCAATCAAACAAAAATCAAATATCAATAGCAATATTCATTTAAAAAAAAATTCTTGAATATTACTCGCTTACGTTTTGCCAGGCTTTGAATTATGACATGTGTTCTCTAAATGTTTTGACTGACCTTTTGACCACCTGATGGACATTGATGAACGTTGTCCAATTTAAAATCCTTGATAAATCAATGACATCCTTGATGTTGTATATAAACACGTGCAACAAAATAAATCTCATACCGTCTTGATAATGATCATCAGAGGAGGAAAGGCGTTGAAAGATAATTTTTCCCTTTGTCTCTTTTTATTCATTTTGTTCCATTAGAGATGCAATTTATCTGAAAATAATTGACACACACACACGCGGGCGCGCACGCACACACACGCACACACACACATATATATATTAGGTGGTTACATAAATTCATTCGTTTTTATAATTTATTTTAATACTTCTTATTTCTTAATAGTTCTGATGACTCATTCAAAAATATATTCCCCTTCATTATTTACGACCTCCTGCCAACGAACCACTAACTGTTCAGTGTTTCGAAGAGAGAAAAAACTAGGTTTGACTCAAAATTGTTACGAAGCCACGTTTTAAGCTCCATATCGTTGTTGAATGAAACACCCCTCAAATTGTTGGAAAGCCACCGAAACTGGTGGTAGTCTGAAGGGGCTAAATCAGGAGAATATTGTATGTGTGGCAGAACTTAGAACTTGTTTAGTGTTTGTTAGCAATATTAGGGCGATCAATGTCATGTTGAATAACGATTCTGTATCGTTACTTAGAATAGAACAATCTCCTTTTTCTATTTGTTATATTAATTCGAGATGTGGGAGACCATGACTCTTCCCAATTTCCTATACTTTGTCTTTTTCTCTCATTACCACCCTCTGATCTGCCATTCATTTAACATTATTGTTGCATAAATTTGTTCGTTTTTTTATAATTTATTTTGATTCATATTTATAATTAATATTTCCTATTATTTCTTAATAGTTCTGATGAATCATTCAATATATTCCCCTTCATTGTTTACGACCTCCTAACTAACTCTTCAATGCTTCAACGAGAGAAATAACTAGGTTTGACTCAAAATTGTCATGAAGCCACGTTTTAAGCTCCATATCGTTGCTGAATGAAACACCCCTCAAATTGTTAGAAAGCGAACGAAAATAGCGGTAGTCCGAAGAAGGTAAATCAGGAGAATATGGTATGTGTGACAGAGCTTCAAAATTGTTTGGTCTTGTTAGCAATGTGGGGGGTGGGGTGTGAGCAATGTCATGTTGAATAACCATACAGTATCGCCGATCAGTTCTTTTCAGCTAAATTGCCTTTCAGTCTGTTCATTTGTTCAACATACAGCTTAGCATTGAGCGTTTGATTGTTTTGAAGCATTTAATCTCCTTAGACAGCACACGTGTATTGAGTAGCTTTGGTAGTTAAAAAAAGCAAAGCTTAAGGAAGTCGACAGTACGTTAGAGAAAGCCAGCTGCAGAAATTCTTAAACATCATGTTCATCAACAAAGTTCGACACGCTTTCAACACTCTGCGGCTAATCTGATGATCAACAGCTCCCCCCTCTCTCTCTCTCTCCCTCTCTCTCTCCCTCCCCTCTCTCTCTCCCCCCTCTCTCTCTCTCTTTTTACAACAAGATCCGGATGTTCAACACCAACGTCAAGTCGGTCATACTTTACGGCTCAGAAACCTGACGGGTAACCAAGACCAACACCCACAATCTTCAGACATTTACCAACCGATGTCTCAAGAAGATCCTCAATATCAGGTGACCGGAAGTCGTTTCCAACGACCAACTGTGGGGCAAGAGCAGACAAGCCCCAAACGAGATTGACATCAAGAAACGGAAATGGAGATAGATCGGCCACACACTCCGCAAGCCTGTTTCTAATGTCACCAGGAGGACCTTGACTGGAATCCACAAGGGAAGTTGTCTCCAACGACCAACTGTGGGACAGGACTAGACAAGCCCCAATCGAGATTGATATCAAGAAACGGAAATGTATCCCCATTTCGGTTCCTCCCAATCGTCCACACACTCCGCAAACCTGTTTCTAATGTCACCAGGCAGGCAGGCCCTTTACTGGAATCCACAAGGGAAGCGAAAAGTGGGTCGACCAAAACAGACTTGGCGCAGAAGTGCTGACGCAGAGGTGAAGGCAGCCGGCAAGACAGGGGTCGAGCTGAAGAGGATCGCCCGGAACCGTGTCCTTTGAAGAGGTGTTGTTGCGGTCCTATGTTCAACAAGGAATTAAAAGGCATAATAAATAATAATATTCATTTTAAAAGAAAATATGAAAGAGCGAGTGAAACCATCTTAATTGGAATTATGTCTATCTGAATCTCAATTGTGGTCTCTTTACCCATCTTTTTCGAGCATGCTCATTCTTGTCCACCTGACATTCCATCCCAAAGAAGTAGCTAATCCAAAATTTCAATAACAAATTTCACAGGATGACCAGAATTACTAAGAAGCAAAATATACTACAAAAGATTATTCTTCAAGATCATTCGCAGGGCCCCAGAAAAAAAAACGAACGAATATATGTGAGTCTCTTATACAGTAATGTTTTTTGATAAGGCTAAAGTGTTTTTGTAATGTTTTATAATTTAGTGATAGCTTTTTTTTAAAAACATCATATGCTGCAACGCATCAAAACACTTTTCCTGAATATGCCCTGCTGAAACGTGGGTGTATCTAGTGTGCCTTTGCGTCTTTTATACTGTTAAATGAGGCGTATAAATATGTATGTATGTTGCTAATTCGCCTCTCTCTCTCTTTCTCTCTCTCTCTCTTTCTCTCTCTCTCTCTTTCCCTTTCTTATTTTCTCTTCATCGTGCTAAGTAGCTGATGATTCGCATTTAAAGACATTGTAAAGAAAACATCTTTGAAAATTCTTTGAAATACGATATCAGTCAGTTTACAATTATCTACATTATGTTTCGAGGCGTTAGAAGCGGTTAAAATTGTTCTTTTAGCAAGAATTCCTGCGAGGAAACACAATTCTTCTTCTTCTTCTTCTTCTTCTTCTTCTTCTTCTTCTTCTTCTTCTTCTTCTTCTGTGCCGTGTCCTTTCAGGGCGTAGTTGATCATGGCGATCCACTATTTCCTGTTATTTGTATCTCTTAATAAATTTTATCTTATTGTTATCTCTCCCAAACCTTGTTCTGCCATCCATTTACGCAAATGCACTAAGTACGTTATGTACTGACTTCCTCCGTCCCTCTTTCCTTCAATACACCTTTTGAGTGTCAATTTTTCCAAGCCTTCTTTCCTCATTGTATGCCATAGAAATGTCCGCTGTCTCTTCCTGGTGCTAAGTATAAGTTTCTTTTTATGCTTAAATTTTCTCTAAAATTTTGTCGTTGCTCACATATTCGGTCTATGGAATCCTCAGCATCCTTCTGTAGAACCATAATTCTGCTGCTGCAACTGTCTGCTTCATCTTTGAGAAGATTTTTCACTATTCGCTGCCATAGAGGATATCACATAATAGTTCAGTACTCTTTTCTTTGATTCTAAAGATATTTTTTGTTCCTTAATACTTTGATCAGCTTTTGAAAGACATCTTTCGCTATCCCAATAAGAAAACTAAGTTTTTAATAAAAATCTTTTATAAATTTCACCCGACAGTAACACTTACCATACTATGAATACTGCATGATTTATTGCTCGTTTGGTTTGGTTTGTTTTACGGTATATCACTCTCAATGGGTTATTTAAGGGCGACAAAATTTTTATTGCTGGTAATAATTTTTCTTTCAAAAATTCATTTTTAGTAATATTTTTTTTAAAAAAGTTAGTTTTACACTTTCAAAGTGCCCCGACGCCAGCTCGGGATGGGGGTGGTCTGCCACTTTCCCATACCTAGCAACCCAACAGGTGTCGCCACCCCGAGCTAGGGTGGATCCGGGATCACCAGCAACTGAGAGGCAGTTTCACGCTCCTTAAAACCTCCCGACCAGAGACTTTGCTGTTGGACGCAATTTATCGTATTACCCAGGACGCGGATATAGTTTATCATCATACACAGGACCCTCAGAGGCCTTTCTGTTGGACGCAATTTATCGTATTACCCAGGACGCGGATATAGTTTATCATCATACACAGGACCCTCAGAGGCCTTTCTGTTGGAAGCAATTTATCGTATTACCCAGGACGCGGATATAGTTTATCATCATACACAGGACCCTCAGAGGCCTTTCTGTTGGACGCAATTTATCGTATTACCCAGGACGCGGATATAGTTTATCATCATACACAGGACCCTCAGAGGCCTTTCTGTTGGACGCAATTTATCGTATTACCCAGGACGCGGATATAGTTTATCATCATACACAGGACCCTCAGTGGCCTTTCTGTTCAATTTATCGTATTGCCCAGGACGCGGATATAGTTTATCATCATACACAGACCCTCAAGGCCTTTCTGTTCGCAATTTATCGTATTACCCAGGACGCGGATATAGTTTATCATCATACACAGGACCCTCAGAGGCCTTTCTGTTGGACGCAATTTATCGTATTACCCAGGACGCGGATATAGTTTATCATCATACAGGACCCTCAGGGGGCCTTTCTGTTGACCAATTTATCGTATTACCCAGGACGCGGATATAGTTTATCATCATGCACAGGACCCTCAGGACCCTTTCTGTTGGACGCAATTTATCGTATTACCCAGGACGCGGATATAGTTTATCATCATACACAGGACCCTCAGAGGCCTTTCTGTTGGACGCAATTTATCGTATTACCCAGGACGCGGATATAGTTTATCATCATACACAGGACCCTCAGAGACCTTGCTGTTGGACGCAATTTATCGTATTACCCAGGACGCGGGTTTATCATCATACACAGGACCCTCAGAGAGTTTATTCATCATTACCCAGGACGGGATATAGTTTATCATCATCAGGACCCTCAGAGGCCTTTCTGTTGGACGCAATTTATCGTATTACCCAGGACGCGGATATAGTTTATCATCATACACAGGACCCTCAGAGGCCTTTCTGTTGGACGCAATTTATCGTATTACCCAGGACGCGGATATAGTTTATCATCATACACAGGACCCTCAGAGGCCTTTCTGTTGGACGCAATTTATCGTATTACCCAGGACGCGGATATAGTTTATCATCATACACAGGACCCTCAGAGGCCTTTCTGTTGGACGCAATTTATCGTATTACCCAGGACGCGGATATAGTTTATCATCATACACAGGACCCTCAGAGGCCTTTCTGTTGGACGCAATTTATCGTATTACCCAGGACGCGGATATAGTTTATCATCATACACAGGACCTTCAGAGGCCTTTCTGTTGGACGCAATTTATCGTATTACCCAGGACGCGGATATAGTTTATCATCATACACAGGACCCTCAGAGACCTTGCTGTTGGACCTTTCTGTTACCCAGGACGCGGATATAGTTTATCATCATACACAGGGACCCTCAGAGGCCTTTCTGTTGGACGCAATTTATCGTATTACCCAGGACGCGGATATAGTTTATCATCATACACAGGACCCTCAGAGGCCTTTCTGTTGGACGCAATTTATCGTATTACCCAGGACGCGGATATAGTTTATCATCATACACAGGACCCTCAGAGGCCTTTCTGTTGGACGCAATTTATCGTATTACCCAGGACGCGGATATAGTTTATCATCATACACAGGACCCTCAGAGGCCTTTCTGTTGGACGCAATTTATCGTATTACCCAGGATGCGGATATAGTTTATCATCATACACAGGACCCTCAGAGGCCTTTCTGTTGGACGCAATTTATCGTATTACCCAGGACGCGGATATAGTTTATCATCATACACAGGACCCTCAGAGGCCCTTTCTGTTGGACGCAATTTATCGTATTACCCAGGACGCGGATATAGTTTATCATCATACACAGGACCCTCAGAGGCCTTTCTGTTGGACGCAATTTATCGTATTACCCAGGACGCGGATATAGTTTATCATCATACAGGACCCTCAGAGGCCTTTCTGTTGGACGCAATTTATCGTATTACCCAGGACGCGGATATAGTTTATCATCATACACAGGACCCTCAGAGGCCTTTCTGTTGGACGCAATTTATCGTATTACCCAGGACGCGGATATAGTTTATCATCATACACAGGACCCTCAGAGGCCTTTCTGTTGGACGCAATTTATCGTATTACCCAGGACGCGGATATAGTTTTCATCATACACAGGACCCTCAGAGGCCTTTCTGTTGGACGCAATTTATCGTATTACCCAGGACGCGGATATAGTTTATCATCATACACAGGACCCTCAGAGGCCTTTCTGTTGGACGCAATTTATCGTATTACCCAGGACGCGGATATAGTTTATCATCATACACAGGACCCTCAGAGGCCTTTCTGTTGGACGCAATTTATCGTATTACCCAGGACGCGGATATAGTTTATCATCATACACAGGACCCTCAGAGGCCTTTCTGTTGGACGCAATTTATCGTATTACCCAGGACGCGGATATAGTTTATCATCATACAGGACCCTCAGAGGCCTTTTCTGTTGGACGCAATTTATCGTATTACCCAGGACGCGGATATAGTTTATCATCATACACAGGACATTCAGAGGCCTTTTCTGTTGGACGCAATTTATCGTATTACCCAGGACGCGGATATAGTTTATCATCATACACAGGACCCTCAGAGGCCTTTCTGTTGGACGCAATTTATCGTATTACCCAGGACGCGGATATAGTTTATCATCATACACAGGACCCTCAGAGGCCTTTCTGTTGGACCCAATTTATCGTATTACCCAGGACGCGGATATAGTTTATCATCATACACAGAACCCTCAGAGGCCTTTCTGTTGGACGCAATTTATCGTATTACCCAGGACGCGGATATAGTTTATCATCATACACAGGACCCTCAGAGACCTTTCTGTTGGACGCAATTTATCGTTTATATCATACCTTTCTGTTGGACGCAATTTATCGTATTACCCAGGACGCGGATATAGTTTATCATCATACACAGGACCCTCAGAGGCCTTTCTGTTGGACGCAATTTATCGTATTACCCAGGACGCGGATATAGTTTATCATCATACACAGGACCCTCAGAGGCCTTTCTGTTGGACGCAATTTATCGTATTACCCAGGACGCGGATATAGTTTATCATCATACACAGGACCCTCAGAAACCTTTCTGTCATGACGCAGATATAGTTTATCGTCATATCCAGGTGTTATAGTGGAACACACATATTCTATAGTTAATAGTCTCTCCCACCTAAAATAAGTAGGAGTAGTAGGAGTCGCTCAGGGGGTCGGTAGCTCAGTCGACTGGCTGATCGGTTGAACTCTCTGCCTTCGGGTGGGGAGGAACCCAAAAGAGGCTACGCCGAAGAGCGGAGTCTCTTTCGCGGAGGTAAACCGACCCTGAACCCGTTTATACGGGTTCAATGTGCATAGTTTTGGCCCAGCGCACGGGCTCGGAGATCCCACGTTACACAGGCCTTGTGCCCCATGACGCCCTCGTGGGGGGGTGACTGAATATCGTCGGTCGCTCAGACGATGCCGGACGACCGTTAGTCGGATACTAATGTATCAGCGACCACAACTAGATTACTCTGCGTCATACTTATTATATGAAGTTCCTAACGTTTTGTACGTCGAACCTATTTTCGACCGACTTAGTACAAATACAAGCCTCCACTGTGAAATCACTACATAACACCAGGACGCCCAGAAGTCTTGCTGTTGGACGTAGTTTATTGTCTTACTCAGGACGCGGATGTAGTTCATCGTCTGACACAAGACAAGATTTATAGATGGTAAATGTCTGCTCAGGACGTTGGAGATCATGACTAACTACTGACTTTTATTTGTAAATTGACTTATATTCTTCGAAAGGCCAATGGAATTCAAATGTTTCCTTCTTACACTCAAATTAAGACGGCGAAGTCTGTGCTGCTATTTAAGCCATAGCTGGGAGGGGAGAAACAGATTCACGTCTTTTCCAGACGCTTTTCAGCGAAGTGAATATAACAGGCTCCATTGGAATTTGAACTCGGCACACCGATTACATATTTGATATCATGTTTCTGTTTCTTAATGTCTCTGTTTGCTTTTAGAATGCATTTTTGACTGTCGTAATCTTTGGCTATTCGGATTTCAGTGTCACACTTCTCGTCCTCTGTTAAAACACTTCTTAGATATTTAACATTTTTTACTAGTTTGATTTTGGAATCTCCAATAAATAAATTCGTGATTTGGGTATAGAACTGACAGACACACTTTAGTCATCGTCGACATATTCAGTTTGGGTATATACATTCTCCCTTATTCTAACGTTAGAAAGAGTTTAATATAAAAACATATTGTTACAGAATATATAAACGCGGCAAAAACTGCAAACCCAGCCGTACTGGTCAGGACTTTGACGGAATGAACTGATTTTGTATGACTTGAAGTCCAGTGACAATTGATGAATTGGTCTTAAGTATTTAATATAAGACTGAAAATACACGAAAAAGAACTGTGCATAAATATATGATGATGCCTTCCGCTTCTAGATTTGTTGGTGTGTTCTGGCTTCAGCTCGGGTGAGGCGAGCCATGACGTCGAGATGATAGGTAGCTGGTAGATCTTCCGTTTTACCCATCTACATCTCAATCTCCATTTCGCTTCCCCCATGAAATAATGTTTACGCCTATGTCTCTCTGAATTAAAAAAAAATAACAAAGAAACCCTGCGAACATTTTCTGTCGTTGATTTAGTATGTGATGCAGCGTTGTGGTCCTGACTGAGGAATTGCCGATAAACCGCTAAAATCCAAAGACAACACGCAACTCGACATTAGTCATGTTCTCATCAACGTGACGTGATTCCCCTCTGTCTTTTCTACTAATATTTTAATGGCAACTGTTCTCATGTGATTTTTTCCCTGGTGCTCCGACTACATGAATTTAAACGTGCTACTAGATTGGCAACTAGGTGTCACCATTTTACTGTCGAACAAGTTAGAAACAGCCGTTACTTCTATTCCAACATTTGCTTTTCTCCCACCTTCCAACTGTTGAACACCCTTCGATTTCATGCTTTCCTGATAACTACAATAAATTTGTGTAACGTTAATCACCATCTTTCACCTTGTTGAATCCTGTTCCTTTTGTTCCTTTCCTCAGATTTCTCCATTCTTGATCTTCCTATTCTCTTTCACTTTCACTTTCACTTTCACTACCGGTAACACTCTGCGATTTAATGTCACTATCACCTTGAGCCGAAACGATTAAAAAATAGCAACACAATTTTGAAAGGGATCAATGCATTACGAGCAGTTACGGCTTGCTATTACTTACAGCATAATAAGACAACGGTTTACAAAAGAAGACGTCATTTCACTCACTCTTTCCAGGGTTCTGTTAAATTAAAACTGCCATTCTGTTTCCAGTCTAGTCTTTGAGATTTGATAGAGAGTACAACAGGCGCACAAGACTGAAAAGGGCCAACAAATAAGCGAATGAAAGAGAGAGATGACAGACAAAACCGTTTCTAAATATATAGAGAGAACATGCGGCATAGAGTGAGTGCATTGAAAAAAGAAAGAAAAGAAAAAAAAGGAAAAGGATGAAAGTCCTGTGTATGATTGAAAAACAAGGATTGATTTTTACAAAGATCAAAGCCAGATTTAAAAGTACAAATGTTGTTTACTTTTTTGCTGTGGAAAGAAGCGGTGCATTAAGTCAGAAAAATATCTCCTATGGCAAGGAAATACGTACAGAGGGATAGATACAAAGAAAGGAACATAGATGGAGATATAAAAAAGACTAAGATACGAATTAACAAAACTATATATATATATATATATATATATATATATATATATATATATATATATATATGTGTGTGTGTGTGTGTGTGTGTGTGTATTGGTAAATGTAATATTAGATGCGGATGGATTGAGATAAATAAATGATAGACAGGTACACAGACAATAGTGAGGCGGATATGAAAACCATATAAGTGGACTAAGATAGACCGATAGAAAGGATCTTAATGATGTTGAGTGAAGCAAAGACAAAAAATAGATCGATATAAACCTGAGATAGATGAACACATTGAGATAGATAGATAGATAGATAGATAGACAGACAGACAGACTGATTGATAGAAAAATACTGGAATAGAAAAATGCACGAATAGAGAAAGATATAAGTAAACAGATCTTTATAAAGTGCTCCATATCAGAGATAGAGCGTATGTAAATATAAATATAAAAGTGAACATTGAAGTCAACACTCAGAGGCGACAGGCTGTTTCATGCTGGACGCAATCGGCGGCCTGATGAAATATTTGAATTATTACATTGATATATATTAACTAACCGGCGAATTTGAATTGGCAGACGGTAAAATATCTTAAAATGAAACACTTGCAGCTCAAATTCAGAATATCTAAAAATTACGAAAATATATATTAGCTAATTAGCTAGATATTAACGAATCTAAATTTTAAATTCAACCGGAGCCTACTATTTTATCATAAATATGAACAATTCTTGTTCGCTAACTCGTCTTTCAGTGAACCTTTGAACAGTGTGTGTGTTTGATCCTTTGTTAGAAACAAATTAGAAATTCTCACAATTAATTACACACGTTTCGCATATTTATTCGAGTATATAATATTACAAAAATTCTGTTTAGCGATAGAGACGACATTCCGTTAACTTGTTTATATGCAGCGACAGTAACAACTAACTTCTTGCCTTTATTTTATGCGGTTCATTGCTGGAATTCCATTCACATTAAATGCATTGAGTTTTTCAATCGAGTAACTACAAAGACGCTTTCCGAGAAGCATAAAAGCAAGAAGCAGCAAAGTATTTATTGTAGAGTTTAGCGAGAACAAGAGCCAGTTCAGTAGTACATTTATTAAGGATTATTGCTACGTGGGGATCTAGTTTAGACATAATAGCAGAAACCATGAACGGCATTATAAGCATATCGTACAGTAGAGATTCAGTTCTTATATATACTACTTCCAGTAAGCAAAATACTCTGCTGTATTTCAAATAGAAATTATATTGATTAGAATCTCAAATTTTGCTCGCTTTCAGAAATCGTTTAAATTCAGCCAGTTTTGATACTTTTGTAAACAAAATTAAATTCTCGAATTTAAAAATCTTCCAAAAATAAAATGTACTTTTCCGAAACATTATTTGAGGAATATTAGCTAATTTAAAGTTTAATTAATCTAATTTGAAAAAAAAAATAACAGAGAAATGGATTTTTAACCCAACAGTAGCGTGCTTGTCACCACCTCGTAAATCACTTGATGAGGTGCTGATACTTTTATTATTGTTTTAAGAAGACCTTATCTGTTAAAACATAATTTTAAAAAAATGACAGGTGAACGGTTTTTTAAATATATTTTTTAAGTACTCTTAAAATGTTTTAAGTATCGTAAAAATGTTGGAAAATGTTCTCCGTAATCTAATTTTAGGAACGTTGAATTTAAATTTAGTATATTCATCGGTTTTGTTTTATGATTATGTTGTGTATATTCACCGTACTTACAAACAGGGTCACGTTACGTATACATAAGAAAAAATTAAAAATCAAAAAAATATTGAGTGTAAACGAATTTTATTGAGCTTTTCAATTTTTGATTCGTAAATATAACAGTATTATCTCACCGGATTGAAGTAATGTAGAATTTTAAACAATTTTTATAATATTATAAATTATTTAACTTAAATTTAAAAAGATGAAAACAATTCTTGTAAAAATCAATTATTTCTTCTATAGTTTCTTCTTAAGACAATAGTGTCCTCAATAAATATAATTTATAAAGCAATTAAAAGATTTTCTAATTAAATAATGTCATAGTTTTATTGCATTTTTTATTTTACAATTCAGAGAAAATTTTCGGCGACTGGGTTAACTGTTTTATAAAAAAACTCGATGATTTACATTCTCCAAGGTGTCCTGCTTTTAATTAATAAAACAAAGTTTGGCCCTAAAAATTGATTTCGAAATTT
>CAHIKZ030000802.1:1155000-1172500 GCA_903632075.3 Acanthosepion pharaonis
GAGCATAGTCTAATGAAAAAGACGACAAAGTTTATGAAAACAAAATGTTATCGTCAAAATGTTTATTTTTTATGAAGAGGATAGACTAAATTTTTTTTTAATTATTTTTTAAAATTTTTCCATCTTTTTAGAATATTCTACATTTTGATTTAAAAAACTTTGTTTCTCTTTGTCGCAACAAGGGGTAGTAAATAACATAGATAATTTTTAGCGCGTTTTTTTTTGTATTTACACACATTAATTTGGAAAATCTTGCAAAAATAAAAATAATTGTCAGATGTTAATGAAACTTTCAGAAACTATTCACAGATGATCGAAATTATTATAAATATGTTTTTTATTAAAGTCATGGCAGAAAATATTTTTTAGATTTATCAACACCCCCATAACTAATTTTATGAAAAACTCTAGAAATTGAGACAATCGGTTTTTAGTGATTACAAAAAGCACAAGGCTTTGAAGAATGCAAATCATGTTTTTTGGGGGTTTTTTTGGCCAACGTACCTGAAAATCAGCTGTGAATTGTAACATACAAAACTCAATAAAACAAATATATTATTTAGTTTCAAATGCTTTTATTTGTTTTAATTTGTTTTTATGAATATGGACAATATTTTCTGAAAGCAAAAAAATTTTTCAATGAAAATTGAATTTTTAATACAATTATTTCTTATTTCTTTAATTTTAAAAAAAAAATTTAAATTGAATTTTTACAAATATTTTAACATTAGTTAAAAGCAACATCAACCTTTCAAAATGTCCGTGTGAGATTGTCATTGTCTAGCGCTTTGAAAATTGTATAATTTGGACCAATCAGATTAGCCATGGTAATTAAGAAATGTAATTTTTGTGTTTATAGTCGGACAGTAATTATCAAGTACGGAAGACCAACCAGAATACAATTTAGTTGCATTATTTGAGTTCAGCATTGTTCTTCGCTGTTAAGCCCTTTACTTTTGCGAAACACGTATGGAGAAGTTAATTTGAGTTTTCAATTTCAACTGAGAAGGGTACCTACAAGTAACAGTATCATCTTATGAAATTTAACTACTGCTAAACTTTAATTTATATGATCTTATTTTTATATTAATCTCAGGAAGGATATACTGGTCGCAGGAATTAACCAATGAACGGCGAGGTATGATGCTTACTGGAACCAAATGATTGGCCGTTGAATAAGCCTTTGATTTGACCAAAGACGATTGAAGTCAGTGTAGTAAAACAGAACCAGTGAATAAACTTATACCAAAACTTTATTGCACTTTACTCTGACTACTCGTCTACTGACGGATTTACAGGGTGCTTTTTATATCTCCTAGATCTTAAGGGGAGGTAACTGATGATTTATACTTTCTAGATCTTAAGGGGAGGTAATTGATGATTTATCAGTACAGTCAGGACAAATATCTGGTCGCGGGAAATAACAGAAGTTACAGCAAATAATAGTAGTTACCAGGATTAATAGCTGATCACAGGAAGTTAGCCGATGGACTGGTGGATTGCGCATGTCCGTGGAGTAGACATAGAATTCGCGAGTCTGGGAGGGCTAAGATTAAAGAGCACCGGAAGAAGAGAAACCGGAAGAAAAGAACAGCTGAGAAACAGGAAAAGAAAGTTTCAACTAGCGTCCAGTTGGAAGACAAAAAAAAGTAGGCTGTAACTTAATACAGAACCCGCGTTGATTCATCCTGGACACGGTAAAAACCTCCGTCGTTCCTCCTTCTCCTGAGATTTACCTTAACACCCCCATTGAGTCAGGTTGGGACACAAGGTTTGTTTTTACCGTGGGGACCCGAGTGTTTTCACTTGGGACGCTGGTCTAAGCTGGTACTAGTTTGTCTAAGTTTATCTAAGCTGGTCGAAGCTAGTCGTAGTTGGGCAATACCACCGCTATGTAACAGATGTCACGCAACAGTGGGGAGAATGCAAAGGAGGAGAGAATGATTCCAACACGGAACAGATACTACAACCACAGCATTTACTCCAACGGGGGAAAAAAACCATTCCCGCCTATGCCAATCCTTCCAGAAGAACCCAGAATGAAAGCGCCCTTGGCTATTCCGTCTCCATCTCGAGCAGCATATGAGAATGGTGTATAATAACCTCACCTGGGCTTGCTACGAACTTAATATCAAAAGGAAATAAATCCAGAGTTGCTATGAAGTATAAAAAGTATTATAGAATGTTCACGAATAGTATTTAGATTATGTTAATCATAATCAAGCAACTATAGAGAAAGAAGGTTAATTATAAATTTAAATAAACTTGTTATATTGGAGAGAAGAACGTGGGAAGACACAACGATGGCAAAGGTCTCGAAAAAATATTGCGTCCGCCATGATCACGTGATCGGAGTAGCGAAGGGCTACGATAATCCTGTATATATGGGGTTTGCACATATAGGCTAGCAGACTAGTAAATCTGTGAAATAAGTAGTAGTTACTCTTATCGTATATTCAACAATGTATATATATATATATATATATATATATATATATATATATATATATATATATATATATATATATATATACATATATATATATATACACATATATACACACACACACACACACACACACACACACATATATATATATATATATATATATATATATATATATATATATATAGGATATGGCACCGAAAACATGTCAAGATTGCTACACAATTGCAGTCGTGTTTCGATGTGTATCAATGCATTTCATCAGGCGATTAATCAGTTTAATGTCCTAAAATAAAAAATATTTCTCTCCTTTGTACTGATTACTCTTAAATGTTACGAATGTTAGAATTGTACTCTATTCGTTCACATCTTACCCGTTTATATATATATATATATATATGTGTGTGTGTGTGTGTGTGTGTGTGTGTGTGTGTGTGTGTGTGTGTGTTTGGTTGTATGTGTGTGTGAATATATTAAATTTATTAAGGACGCGATTCGCGTCTGCTCTCTTTGGTTTCCACAGGTTATAATGAAAGACAAAATTGCATGCGATCAAAAACGCCACGGGATCTCTGAGGATAACTAATGACCTTAAATCGAATTAAATTACATTACCTTATTATTTCACAGCATTCAGACTCAAGGAAATGTCTGTCCGCTTGTTTGTTTGTTTTTTATGTCTATCGGTATTAGACCCCTTTGGTGTTCTTGGATTTTAAATCAGTCAAACGAAACTAGAGTGTTTTGTTGTTATACATACACCCTTGTGCAAATTAATTAAAACAACTGTTTCCTTTATTTCACCATACGGTCAGTTTTAGATTCACTAAAGTGACAGGCTGTAATAGATCTCTATTTTTTTTTACTCAGATTAGGTCATTTGCAGTAGTGTGCAGCAATATGAATCTTTTTTCGGGGTATATGATGAAAAATATTGTCATCCGTGATTGCATCAGATTTTTATCACGCCCAGACACTAATGTCTAAACTGTTGATTAGTTGTCCTACGGACATTGTTTGCGATGGAATTTACTCTAAGGAAGCGTACGAAAATTGTAACACTGCACGAACACACTGGTAAGCGTTACCAGTGAGCAAATCAAAGTACTATAGACTAACCGGAAAACTCTCCCGATTTAAATCCAGTCAAGAATCTATGGTCAATCTGCAAGGAACGACTTCATGGAATAGACATAGAAAGTATTAACGTGTGCACTGGGTCATGTTTCATTGGAAAAATAGGTAAAAAAGTAAATAATAATGGAATTATTCATTTTGTTTCAATTAATTTGTACCAAAGTGTATACTTGCATATACGTTTATACACATGTACGTGTCGTTAAGATATTTTCCAGTTTGTCTCCTTACATTCACATTTATTTGTCATCTGTTGTTTGACTGTATTCGTCCTTATTTCTGTCTTCGCTCCAGAAGTATAGTTCCCGCCAAATGAATGTACACGACGAAAAAAGTTTTATCGTCAAAATATGCTATTATTAAACTGGAAGAACAAATTATTTTTCATTAGTAAATTATATTATTAATCCTTCTTAGAATCATTGAATTTTAGTTAAAAAATATTTTTCTTGCGTCAACGGGTTACCATAAATTAATATAGGAATTTTTAGCATCATTTTTTGTGGTGAAAAACACATTGATTTGGAAATTCTCGCAAAAATCAAATAATTGTCAGATTTTAAAGAAACATTCAGAACTTATTCACAAGTAAATGAAATTATTTTATAAACATTTCCTCTTTAGAAAATTCTCTTAAAAATATCTGCTTTTACAACTTTTACCCTCATTATCTGTCTATATTTCTGAGATGTGGCATTATGTACACTATTTACATTATTCGGACTATTGTACTCATCTTTGTTGCCATATTTATTACAACGTTTCGGCCATTGTACGCTCCGACCTTCTTCAGGTGATTGGAATATCGAACTGAACCCTTTAATTCGCTCGCTGGGGTAGACTGTTCTAGTTCCATGTGCCATGTTTAATGGATGTCAGTTATCAGTTATCTCCTGTTAATTCCCCTCTGAAAGTTCTCCACCTCTTTAACCGGGTATTGAACCCACACTCTTTGGTTCCTGTCACTGGATCTAACTAACGTCTTTATCCATTGTGCTCATTCCGACACTCCAACCACCTGAAGAAGGCCGGAGCGTACAACGATCGAAACGTTTTATCCCTACTTATTTAATATAAGATATTTGAGAAAGTCATTTTTGTAACATTAGGCATTAACTTTATAATTTATAAGTTTATTATTTATAGTTTGAAGAAGTCCTTGGAGTATTGAAATCGTCAGTTTTTTGGTTTTTTTTTTGGCAAACAAGAAGCTTACTCCGAACCATAAAATAAATAATACAATAAAGCTAAAACATCATTTAATTTAAAAAGCTTCAAATTGGTTTGATGAATACAATATCTTATAGATACTATTATCTTAAGGAAAAAATTCGATGAATAATGAATTTTTACAAGAATTGTTTTAATTTTTTATAATTTTAATTCGAATAATGACCCAAACACTGTTTTTATTGTCAAAATCTTTAGTATTAAGAGAAAAGAGTAAATGATTTTTCATTTTTAAATTATATATTTTTCATCCTTTTCTGAACGTCCGAAGTTTGTTTCAAAATCTTTATTTTTTTTTTTTTGGTGCCAGAGCTGCGAAAATTTCCAAACATGTGGACCACAAAAATTTACTAAAAATTTTTTTTTTTGTAACTTTAAAAAACAACATCGATTTGGAAATTTCAATAAATCTAAAAAATAGTATAATTTTTTAATGAAAAATCCAGAACTTATCCACAATGAATAACAACTTTTTTCGTAAATATTTTCATTTTTCAGGAAACTCCTGAAAAATAACGAATATCTGTCAAACGACTTATTTAATTTTGTGACATTTAAAAAAATGGAAAATTTTAAAATCTAACGCATCATACAAATTAATTGAAACAAAAATATAAAATATATTTTAATTTTATGAAAAGACCCTCTCTTTTAATACTTTTATTTCAGTTTCAATTCAAAGCTAATAGATTAAATTCAATATTTCTAATCAGCAAAAAACGTTGCTAAAATCAGCTATATTGACAAATCCGTCAATACAACTTTTTATTAAAAGAACATTCAAAAATAGAATATACTGACAAGATTTTTTTATTTGACGAAGATTAAATGCTGCAAAGTTTAATTAACCTGAATTAAAAGAAATATTATTTACTTTTTGTTTATAATATTTTTCATGAAGATGTTGACAAATTTATTGATAGGTTAATATCTGGTATTTTTATGTAAAGGTTACATAAATTACGTGACGAAAAAAATATAATTTTTCAACTAACCATAAAGTTATAAATATTCTAAGTACTGTAATATTTTACTGAATTTTAGGTACAACTTACAGTGTCTGTACCTTACGAAGACGTTTGTAAAAATATATTTAAAAAAATATCAATAAATTTTAAATTTACTATATATTATATATATATTTTCTGATAATGAACGAATAAGTACAATTCATTTACAAATACATAAAATAAATTCAATATTTTTTTTTAAATACTGGCGGTCGCTGAATTGATAGTAACTGCAATTTTTCCATTTACATCATTAGTAAATATATATTTTTACATTATATATATAATATCAATAATTGTGTGAACATTAAAAGGAAATTTTAAAATTTATAATATTTGTAAATTATTCGAATTAAAATTATAAAAATTAAATAATTATTGTAAAAATTCATTATTCATCGAATTTTTTCCTAAGATAAAATATCAGGATTATAAGATATTGTATTCATCAAACCAATTATTTTTTTAAATTAAATGATGTTTTAGTTCTTTTATTGTATTTTTTATTTTATGGTTCTATATTTGCTTTTTTGTTTGCCAAAAAAAAACACCTAAAAAATTGACGATTTCAATACTCCACTCTGGATTTATTTCAAACTATAAATAATAAACTTATAAATTATAAAGTTAATGCCTAAGAAAAAATGACTTTCAAAATATCTTATATTAAATAAGTCCCCGTTGGATAAAAACGTTTGATCGTATTGTTAAATTCTCCCGGCCTTCTTCAGGTGGTTGGAGAAACAATGGATAAAGACGTTAGTTTGACCAGAACCAAAGAGTGTGGGTTCAATACCCGGTTAAAGAGGTGGAGAAGGTTTTTCAGAGGGGAATTAACAGGAGATAAGATAACTGACATCCATTAAAATGGCACATGGAAAGAACAGTCTACCCCAGCGAGCGAATTAAAGGGTTCAGTTCAGATATTCCAATTCGTCCATCGGCCGAAAAATAAATATGGCAACAAAGATGAGTACAATAGTCCGAATAATGTAAATAGTGTACATAATGCCACATCTCAGAAATATAGACAGATAATAAAAGTTGTAAAAGCAGATATTTTTAAGAGAATTTTCTAAAGAGGAAATGTTTATAAAATAATTTCATTTACTTGTGAATAAGTTCTGAATGTTTCTTTAAAATCTGACAATTATTTGATTTTGCGAGAATTTCCAAATCAATGTTTTTTTCACCACAAAAATGATACTAAAAATTCCTATATTAATTTATGGTAACCTGTTGACGCAAGAAAAATTTTTTTTAACTAAAATTCAATGATTCTAAGAAGGATTAATAATATAATTTACTAATGAAAAATAATTTGTTCTTCCAGTTTAATAATAGCATATTTTGACGATTTTTTTTCGTCGTGTACATTCATTTGGCGGGAACTATACTTTTGGAGCGAAGACAGAAATAAGGACGAATACAGTCAAACAACAGATGACAAATAAATTTGAATGTAAGAGAAACTGGAAAATATCTTAACGACACGTACATGTGTATAAACGTATATGCAAGTATACATTTTGGTACAAATTAATTGAAACAAAATGAATAATTCCATTATTATTTACTTTTTTACCTATTTTCCAATGAAACATGACCCAGTGCACACGTTAATACTTTCTATGTCTATTCCATTAAGTCGTTTTTCTACAGATTGACCATAGATTCTTGACTGGATTTAAATCAGGAGAGTTTTCCGGTTAGTCTATAGTACTTTGATTTGCTCACTGGTAACTTCTTACCAGTGTGTTCGTGCAGTGTTACAATTTTCTTACGCTTTTAGAGTAAATTCCATCGCAAACAATGTCCGTAGGACAACTAATCAACAGTTTAGACATTAGTGTCTGGGCTTTTGATAAAAATCTGATGCAATCACGGATGACAATATTTTTCATCATATACCCCGAAAAAGATTCATATTGCTGCACACTACTGCAAATGACCTAATCTGAGTAAAAAAATAGATCTATTACAGCCTGTCACTTTAGTGAATCTAAAACTGACCGTATGGTGAAATAAAGGAAACAGTTGTTTTTAATTAATTTGCATTGGTAGGTGTATGTATAACAACAAAACACTCTAGTTTCGTTTGACTGATTTAAAATCCAAGAACACCAAAGGGGTCTAATACCGATAGACATAAAAACAAACAAACAAGCGGATTTTGCAGACAAAGACGTGAAGACATTTCCTTGAGTCTGAATGCTGTGGAAATAATAAGGTAATGTAATTTAATTCGATTTAAGGTCATTAGTTATCCTCAGAGATCCCGTGGCGTTTTTGATCGCATGCAATTTTGTCTTTCATTATAACCTGTGGAAACTTAAAGAGAGCAGACGCGAATCGCGTCCTTAATAAATTTAATATATTCACACACACATACAACCAAACACACACACACACACACACACACACACACACACACACACATATATATATATATATATATATATAAACGGGTAAGATGTGAACGAATAGAGTACAATTCTAACATTCGTAACATTTAAGAGTAATCAGTACAAAGGAGAGAAATATTTTTATTTTAGGACATTAAACTGATTAATCGCCTGATGAAATGCATTGATACACATCGAAACACGACTGCAATTGTGTAGCAATCTTGACATGTTTTCAGTGCCATATCCTAATATATATATATATATATATATATATATATATATATATATATATGTGTGTGTGTGTGTGTGTGTGTGTGTATATGTATATATATATATATATATATATATATATATATATATATATGTATATATATATATATATATATATATATATATATATATATATATATATATATAACATAAATTGAATATACGATAAGAGTAACTACTACTTATTAAAGCCAGATTTACTAGTCTGCTAGCCTATATGTGCAAAACCCCATATATACAGGATTATTTTAGCCCTTCGCTACGTCCGATCACGTGATCATGGCGGACGAAAATATTTTTTGGATAATTTTTGCCATCGTTGTGTCTTCCCACTGTTCTTTTCTCCAATTTAACAAGTTTATTTAAATTTATAATTAACCTTCTTTCTCTATAGTTGTTTGATTTTGATTAACATAATCTTAAATACTATTCGTGAACATTCTATAATACTTTTTTATACTTAAACAGCAACTCTGGATTTATTTCCTTTTGATATTAAGTTCATATTTTAAGCCCAGGTGAGGTTATTATACATTCATTCTCATATGCTGCTGAATGAGATGGAGACGGAATAGAAAGGGCGCTTTCATTCTGGGTTCTTCTGGAAGGATTGGCATAGGCGGGGAATGGTTTTTCCCCCGTTGGAGTAAATGCTGTGGTTGTAGTATCTGTTCCGTGTTGCTTGAATCATTCTCTCCTCCTTTGCATTCTCCCCACTGTTGCGTGACATCTGTTACATAGCGGTGGTATTGCCTAACTACGACTAGCTTCGACCAGACTTAGATAAACTTAGACAAACTAGTACCAGCTTAGACCAGCGTAAACCCCAAGTTGAAAACACCTCAGGTCCCCACGGTAAAAACAAACCTTGTGTCCCAACCTGACTCAATGGGGGGTGTTAAGGTAAACCTCAGGAGAAGGAGGAACGACGGAGGTTTTTACCGTGTCCAGGATGAATCAACGCGGGTTCTGTATTAAGTTACAGCCTACTTTTTTTTTGTCTGCCAACTGGACGCTAGTTGAAACTTTCTTTTCCTGTTTCTCAGCTGTTCTTTTCTTCCGGTTTCTTTTCTTCTTCCGGTGCAATTTAATCTTGGAGCCCTCTCAGACTCGCGAATTCTATGTCTACTCCACGGACATGCGCAATCCACCAGTCCATCGGCCAACTTCCTGTGATCAGCTATTAATCCTGGTAACTACTATTATTTGCTGTAATTTCTTTGTTATTTCCCGCGACCAGATATTTGTCCTGACTGTATTTGATAAATCATCAATTACCTCCCTTAAGATCTATTGGAAAGTATAAATCATCAGTTACCTCCCCTTAAGATCTAGGAGATATAAAAAGTAAATAATGTAAATCCATATAGACGAGTAGTCATTTTAAAGTGCAATAAAGTTTTGGTATAAGTTTATTCACTGGTTCTGTTTTTTACTACACTGACTTCAATCGTCTTTGGTCAAATCAAAGGCTTATTCAACGGCCAATCATTTGGTTCCAGTAAACATTTTTCTTATCTACCTCGCCGTTCATTGGTTAATTCCTGCGACCAATATATCCTTCCTGATGTCGTGTTATCGTCTGCTGTAATTCCAGGTAATTCGTGTGACCAGTTGTTTTCTTCTGACATCATTCATCTATGGTCGAAGCAGAAGTTTATACGACGGCTAACCACTTCGCCTCAACGTCTCTAGTATATCTTGCCGTTCATGGTTTAAATCTTGCGGCCAGCTGTCTCGTCCTATCATCAGCTCAGCTTATCCCTCTGGAATCAACGAGTTCGAATTCCTGCCAACTTTTATTCAGCTGTGACTAAGGCAAATTCTGCCTTTTGATGGGCGACCAGCAACCATCACACCATAGACGAATTTCGACGATTGTTTTACTTTGCGAAGATTGTTTATTTACAGTAAAACATCTTTAAGAAGATTATATTGACGGAAATAACAACTTTGATATTCTCGTTGAACCAGCGGCCATATTTTCTAAGTTCAACTATTCCGGTCAGTATCCATTTTCTTGACATCATCCAAATTCAATTTCTGTTTAATCAATAATTAATGTATCAATGTATTGATTAATCAATACTTAATGTATCAATGTATTAATTAGTTATAATCTTAATTATTTTTACACGAACTTGATCTACCCACATTACACATATACACATATAATTTCGTATATGGACTTATATACTGATCTATATATGAGCTCTCGTTAATGTTCATTTTCTACAAGGATCCGGTTATCGTTCATATATGTACATTAACTTTTGAATTTGTGAAATTTCATGTTTGAAACTTTATTTCGCAAATTTTTACCTACATGAACCTCTATTTCAACCTTGTGTCGAATGGAATCATTTGTTCATTCTTCATAAGTTGCCAAAATTTCTTTTCGGTTTAAGTTCGCTAGAAAACTTGTCTGAATCCTGCATTTTTAATTTATTTTGATTCGCAAAATTTTGCAAATAAATTTTGCATTAATTTAATTATCTTCGTTCTGTTGTCCATTTAACCTGTCAAATTCACGTCTTTTATTTTTAAATGTTTGCTGACCTCTTGTGACTCATCTTTATTTGAGCACACAGGTCATATTAACTATTTTATATCGCGCCCATCAAAAATGCATTTACAAAATTATGGGAGGCACATTCCTCAAGCAAAAGGCAAAAGTCCATATAGACATATGTTCGCAAATCTTTCGTTCTTGAGTTATTAAGTTTAAAGAAAGTTTACGGTAGGCGGCGCTGTGTTGTCATGTAGACTAGGTTACATTTCTCATTCGTGTACATTGGTGGCTAGTCTGTCTTCAATGTTTAACGTCTGTAGTAGTGATTTAAATGAATAGTATTCAGTTTAACAATAGCAGGATATTCATATCGTGAGCAGGCAGATATTATTTTTACATACGGCGGTGCGAATGGTAATGGAGGCGAGGCTGCGCGGCTGTATCAGATTGCATTTGCAGACAAGGCAGCCGAGTCACCCAACCTTTGCTTCTGCTTCTCATCGCATTGCTGAGACAGGATCCGTGGCACCATAAACTATGGATCTAGGAAGACCGAGGTCCACTCGTACGTCTGTGTACGAAGAAGATATTCTACAGGAAGCTGGAGAGGATCCAGGTATCAGTCATCTCCTCGTTTGGCCGCCACATGTCGTACATCTTATAGTACTGCATGGAGGGATTACCATTTCTTTCCAAACTCCGTTTCCGTATTATTTTCAAGTGTACAGGCATTTTCAAACCCTCCGGTTGTTTCATCATCGATTGTTTATTGCACAAACCGTCTCTTCAGGCTTTTTATATATATATATATTTATATATATATATATATATATATATATAATTATAATCTAAAAACAGATCTATTTAAGGTTCCATTATAATAATTTATTTCACCAGAACACTTTTTTGGGACGCTGGTTCATCAGATAACTGTGCAAAATAATGAAACGAAAGATGAAATGAAAATTCACACTTTTGATCTAGTCGTAAGTTTATTGATAACCCAAATCCCAGTTCCATTTGTCAAGATAAACGTATTCAATGTCTTTGGGAATAAAGAACCTCCGGCCATTAGTCGAAAGAAATGCCTTGTTAACAACAGAAAAAACGAAATCATTTTAAATAATATTAATACAAAACAATGAAAAGAGGAAGTCTTCTAAATTGTAAATGAGAAGACGGAGAAATCTAAAGCAAATCCTCTGCGTTATTTGTTGCTGGTTGCTTACCTCAGGCTAATATTTGAATCTTCCAATACTTATTTAGTGTTATACAAGATATGAATTAATTCATTTACTAAATGCTACACAAAATATTACGCATTGTTGTATATGCTCTAAAACTAAGGAGTGATTTCAGGATGTTTCCGGTTCATTCTAAGACCTTTTCTTCTCTTTACCTTCCAGTGGACCCTTGTGTCTTGGTGACATTATCAACTTGCTTGGGGGATGCTTCTTTCTCTGTAACCCTGTACATCGAGTGTCTCCTATGCCTTGTACACGCTGAGTATCATTGTAAAAAAAAAACAACAATTTCATCTCATTATTTTTTTTGAATTGATTTGGTTTTTAAACTCTTTCTGCTCGTTATTTAAAGCCAGAACATATTTTTAGATTCGATCAATTTCTTTTAGAGATCAAAATGATCTCCCTGATACAAGTCCAACTAATTAACCCATACCTGGGGGGATAGAGTTGCGGTTATACATTTCCCATCGTTTTTTTTTTTTGTGTGTGTGTAAGTGAATACAACAAAACCGGCCAGAATTAGAACTCGGCTCTCCAATTTACAATTAACCGAGCCGTTACCCATTACACCGTCAGCACATTCATGCTTACGGCAACTGGTATTCCCAATCTGTCACCCATCTAAGTACTGACCAGGCTCGACATTGCTTAACTTCGGTGATCGTATGGAAACCGGTGATTCAGCGTAATATGGCCATAAAGCCCAAATCTATATAGCATATACTACTAAGTTTTTATAAGAGAAAATTCATGTATGTTCCGTGTTCTCCCAGGACTGGAACGTTCATGGTTCTCCACAACATCTTTTCTCATTATGTGCCCTAGAAATTTGAACTGTCGCATTCTGATTCTAAGCATGTGTGTTATAGAGACCCTGTTTCGATTGGCGTTTCTTTCACGTTAATTTCGTTTTTATTCATCACAACTGGCAAGCCATCATTCTGTACTCGTCAGTAAACACCGAAGGCAAATATAATCGCAAAACCCTGAAAATGTTTTTCAATTTACTCAAAATAGAAGATGCAGGTAATCTACAGTTGGAGAACATCGCCTGTGGCTTGACCTGGTGGGGGATAGGTTCCGCCAGGTCGGTTTGCCCAAGACAAGTTATGCATGAATTAATAATACCTCACGAGTTTTGAACCTGGATATGTGGCGGGAAACTGGTCGGGTGTAACAGCAACCCTATGGACACATACGGGGAGGGGATTGATGATGATGATGATGATGATGATGATGAACATTTCCAGTCACCTCTTTTAATTGAACCACCCCATGTATTTAAAACTGAATTGTATCATTACTGTTTAAAAATGCCGTAGACCCTCATTGTTTGTCGCAATTTCACTTTTTCTTTAATGTGTATTACTACGATTGTTAGGGGAAACGATTTTTTTCTTTCTATGTGTCGTGTCCCTTCAGGACGTAGGCGGTCATGGCTCTCCACTTCTCCCTATCCCCTTGTAGCTCTCAATAATTTTCGCCACTCTGCAACCTCCCATACACCATGCTCTGTCATCCACTTGCTCAATCCCGCCATGTATGCTACGCGCTACTTTCCATCTAATCGACCTGTGAGTATCAGAGTCTCCAAGCCCTCCTTTCTCATTACGTATCCCAGAAACTTCAGCTGCCTCTTCCTGATGTTAATTATAAGCTTTCTACTTGTTTGATTCCTCTCCAGAACCTCATCGTTGCTTACACGCTCGGTCCATGATACCCTTAGCATCCTCCTGTAGAACCATACTTTTGTTGTCTCGAGTCTCTTCTTCATCTTTGAGGAGATCGTCGAAATCATTTCCCGTTGCCTATCGCCTTTGGCCAATGTGAACACAAATTGTCTCAGCTAAGATTTAAACTCGGGCTGTCGAGTCCATGTTCTTTGCCTATTAATGGTAACTAATTTCGTTTTTCTAACAACAAAATAAAGCAATACGATGTTGGCGTTAACATTTGATCCTGGAGCTAAGAATATAATCATAGACAGGTGAATATATTGTGTATCACTGTGGCTAACTTCGTTCGCAGAGTAACCTGCCCTTCCTTATGTTCACCGAGCAACTATGTGATGTGTCTTAACCTGGGCGGTCATGGGTCTTCGCAACTTCCTATCGTCTTTGTCCCTTAGCAGTGTTTTTCCCTTTTTCAAGCCTCTCGACCTCGCCATTCCATTCATTCATACAAGCAGGTCAGGTAAGTAGCCGGCTTATCCTCAATGTGTCTTGTTTTCCAAGCCTCCCTTCCTTATGTACCCAAGACATTTCTTTCTATTCCTGATTCTGAGGAGATGTGTTCTTTTTGTTGCCATTTATTTTAGCATTTCGGCGTTTCTTACTCACTCCGAACATGGAATTCTCAGTATCATTCTGTAGAACCAAAATTCTATTTCCCCCGGTTTCATCTTCATCTGTCCATCATTCGCTTCCGTACAATATGATTGAAATCACAAATTCATCGCTCTTTTCTTTGATACTAACGTATTTTTCCTTTACATAGTTTACATTGTTGCTTGCTCGTTTCGGCAATGGAATTCTCAGTATTCTTCTGTAGAACGACATTTCTGTTGCTCTCAGTTCCATCTTCATCTTTGCTGAAATTTTTCAGCTTTCCTTAGCATACAAGTGGATTGATATACCATTGCCATTCATTAAGCGTTTTTGTGTTTCTAAATAGATACATTATTTGGACTATTATCCTCATCTTTGTCGCCATATTTATTACAACGTTTCGGCCGTTGTACGTTCTGGCCTTCTTCAGGTGGTTGGAATGTCGAACTGAACTCTTTATTTCGCTCACTGGCGTAGATTGTTCTTAACCGGGTATTGAACTCACTCTTTGGGTCCTGTCACTTGATCTAACCAACGCCTTTATCCACTGTGCCATGTGTCCTTGAGGAAGGCCGGAACGTACAACGGCCGAAACGTTGTAATAAATATGGCGACAAAGACGAATACAATAGCCTGAATAATGTAAATAGTGTACATAATACCTCATCTCAGAAATATAGACACATACTGAAAGGCCGAAACGTTGTAATAAATATGGTGACAAAGATGAGGACAATAGTACGAATAATGTAAATAGTGTACATAATACCTCATCTCAGAAATATAGACAGATACTGAAAGGCCGAAACTTTGTAATAAATATGGCAACAAAGATGAGGACAATAGTCCGAATAATGTAAATAGTGTACATAATACCTCATCTCAGAAATATAGACAGATACTGAAAGGCCGAAACTGTAAAAGGCGACAATGATGAGGACAAAACTTTGTAAATAAATAGAAATATAGACAATGAAATGAAACGGACAATAATAACTAATAATGTAAATAGTGAATAATGTAAATAGTGTATAATACCTCATCTCAGAAATATAGACAGATACTGAAAGGCCGAAACGTTGTAATAAATATGTCGACAAAGACGAGGACAATAGCCCGAATAATGTAAATAGTGTACATAATACCTCATCTCAGAAATATAGACAGATACTGAAAAGCCGAAACGTTGTAATAAATATAGCGACAAAGACGAGGACAATAGTACGAATAATGTAAATAGTGTACATAATACCTCATCACAGAAATATAGACAGATTCTTAATAGATGTTCCTTAAGATGTCGTCATTGCTTACTTGATGCATCCATGGGATTCTTTGTCTCTTTCACATTTATGTTATTTTCATTTTCCTCTTCATTTATTGTGTGATTGGCCAGCATTTTCTGCCCTACAGGAGGATTGAGATCACATAATAATTCAGCACTCTTTTCTTTATCTCTAACGGAATATTCTGTAAGATTTCTTCATTTTTTACATGCTCCATCCGAGGAATTCTCAGGATCCTTCTGTAGAACCACATTTCTTTTGCTTCGTTTTTTTTCGTTTTTTTTTTCTTTTATCTGTGGGGAGAGTAGCCAGCATTCACCGCCGTCGCAAATCAGCGCCCGTTTGTTTGTTCCTTCCACATTTTGTCCGGTTTATTAAAAAAATAAAAATCACGGCAGAATGCCCGTAAAAAACAAATTGTTCTGAACTAGAAGTGGTTATTTATGTAAATCTGTTCTCCATAGCTGAATAAATCTTTTCGTTTCTCTCGAAATATAATACAACGTGTTTTGTTAGCGTAATGGCGATTGGGATGTTTGAAACTTGATTGATGATGATGAAGTGATGATGGTGATGATGATGATGATTGTTTTGTGGCTGTGTCGGCGAGGAGAATCGGTGGTGGTGGGGGGGCGGCCATTTGATCTGTTTTTCAACCTTTTACTTCATTGCCGGTGACATTTCGAATTTCTTGGCAAGAAAAATCGAAAAGAAAACCTACTAAGAGCGCCCTTTCCCATTTCATCAAGAAATAGACTTGGTCAATGATTGCAATTAAAATCATCACGGCTTTTGATCTTGCACAAACAAGAACTCGCCATATGCTCTTATTTATGGGCGCGAAAGCTATACGTACATATACCTACACAGAGGGGTAGCAGTTCTATCTATCTATCTATCTATCTATCTATCTATCTATCTATCTATCTAAGTCTTTTCGTATCTATCTATCTATCTATCTATCTATCTATCTATCTATCTATCTATCTCAGTCTTTTCGTATCTATCTATCTGTCTATCTATCTATCTATCTATCTATCTATCTGTCTCAGTCTTTTCGTATCTATCTATCTATCTATCTATCTATCTATCTATCTATCTATCTATCTCAGTCTTTTCGTATCTATCTATCTATCTATCTCAGTCTTTTCGTATCTATCTATCTATCTATCTATCTATCTATCTATCTATCTGTCTGTTTCCAATTACACAAACATCTACCTAGAAATATGTGTATATATGCAATTATCTTATTTTTATTATTGTTTTATAATAATTATCACCTGTAAAAGAGCCACTCGATGTAGAGAGTGGCAGTAGAAAGTCCAGTTTACAGCAATGTGTTGTAAAAATAACGTTTGACACTAGATGTGAGCAGGTTAAGATTTCGTGATTGGGGACGTATCCTCTTCGGAGTTGGTTCCAAAAATAACTGCACAAGTGGGACTTATATCTCATCAATGGAACACGAAGATAATAAGGGTGGTTCACTATAATGTACGTAGAAAGGCGGGTCAGCCCTGAAGGTTAAAACAGGTGCAACTATGGAATACATTTCGACTGAACACTCTCAATGGAAATGGCGATGCTTTTGGGATCTATCGAGGCA
Source organism: Acanthosepion pharaonis (assembly GCA_903632075.3). Classification (NCBI taxonomy): domain Eukaryota; kingdom Metazoa; phylum Mollusca; class Cephalopoda; order Sepiida; family Sepiidae; genus Acanthosepion; species Acanthosepion pharaonis. The sequence goes on from CAHIKZ030000802.1 coordinate 1,172,483, forward strand.
GAAAACTTAACTGGACAG
>CAHIKZ030000802.1:1177500-1227500 GCA_903632075.3 Acanthosepion pharaonis
GGTTGGCGTTTTTGTTTAACGGCATATCAACACCGCTATAGGTTATTTAATGCCGAAATTTAAATATTTTATACGCAATTTTATCTTTTATTTTTTGAGATAATAATTGTTTTAGTGATACACTTTCAACTAATTGCTGGAGGGAGAAAAGGGGGAATCAGGTCTTTTCCAAGTGATATTGCGCGTAAGTGATTTTAACGAACCCAACTGGAATTGGAACTCGGTTCTCCAATTAACAATTCTGAGTCATTATCCATTACACCACCCGCACAGCCAAATTTACAGCACCTGGTATTCGCAAGTGGTCACTCATCTAGGTACTGACCTGGCTCGACGTTGCTTAACTCCGCCGAATGTACGGGAATTGATCTTTGAATGTGCTGTGGCCGTTACCTTTGGTAGCTCATTGTAGTTTAAAATTCGCTTGCTATTTTGACAGTAAAATCATGGCAGAATAAGGTTGTGACTTTGAAGAAGATAACGAGAGATCGGCTGGCGGCTGGGGATTGCCAGAAACCGTTTTAAATCCATCCAAAAGACGTTTGCTGCTATTGGAAGGGTTTTATGTGCACCCCCTCCAAAAAGAAAGTGAAAAAAAGCAATTCAAAATTTAAACAATGGCGGTAAAAAAAAAAAAGAAGTTTTTGAAAGTCTTGTTAGGCAATCTAAAATAACAAGACCAGTCCGGAGTGACTTCTGTCATAAAAGTGACGTTTCAGTTGATACACTACGCAGAGTATTACGAAAAAAAATCAACTTGTACTGACCTATAATGGCAAAAAAATTATTACCCCCACCAAAAAAAAACTACTTGTACCGGCGTCTAGTAGCAAAAAAAAAAAAAAAAATAAATAAATAAATAAAATAAAAAAATAAATAAATAAAATAATAAAATAAAGTGATTACTCCCCCATAAAAAAAGACAATTCGTGCAGGCGTATAGTAGCAAAAAATCATTAACCACCCACAAAAAAATTATACGACATTACCCCCGCCAAAACAAAACAACTTCTACGGGCGTATAATAGCAAAAAAAGAAAAAAAAAATCATTACATCCCCCCCAAAAAAAATACTGGAAAGTGGCAAAAAATAATTTTAGTGATGAATGCAAAATAGGGTTACATTCTAATGCATGAGAATATGTAAGAAAACCAACTGGGGAGAAAGAAAATAATGCAAGATACATCACCCAAAGACGGTAAAATCTTTTGGTGAACACGTAATGATGTGGGGTTCCATCAAAATGGTTGGTGGGAGAAAAATGAGTAAAAGTTGATGGAAACCTAAACAGCAAAAACTATATTAGTCTACTGCGATCTAATCTTCTGCCAGACAACGAAGATAATGGTGCTCCTTGCCAGACATCATGTGCAGCAAAAAAAAGGTTTCTTGTGGATGAAGATATTTAGCTTTTGGAAGACTGGCCAGCCCTAAGTCCTGATTTCAATATAATTAAACCGTTGTGTTAGAAACTGAAGAAACACATGCTCCAACGAAAACTACACAATCTCCAAGAGCTTTAGAATTTCTGCCAAGAAGAATGGTAAAAAAAAAAAATTCCCAGTGATAAAATCTGGACATTGTTCAATTCAATGCCACATCAAATTAAGACAGTTATTCTAACCAAAGGCAAATACCTTTAATTCTTAACTCCATACTTTGTAGACGTCTCTTATTTTCTGCAGTAATAAAGATCTTTATTTATATATATATATATATATATATATATATATATATATATATATATATATATATATACAGCATTTTCTTAAGTTAGAAAAACTTAACAGTTGAAAAGTGAAATCTTCGCTGGTGACCCAGTAATTTTGCGTGGCCTTTTTTTTCAGCGTTAATATTCTGAAGATGTTCTGTCATTCACCACACAGCATTTAATAAAATGTAACTTTTTCTGCTCCTCAAAGGTCATGAAAATATTGAGAAAAGGATATTGATAATCATTCTGGATTTGGGGGAAAATTAACATTAAGTTAAGTAATTAATTTATCAAAGTGGTCCAAACGTTTTTGCTCAGTTTGGTATCCTCACGCAAACAAAGACAACGTTTAGTAATTAATTTTCCATTTATTAATCCGACATATTTTAATTTATATAAATGTTATTGTTAATGGAGGCAAATAAATAAATATACTGTTTAAATGAATAAATAAAAAATAGATCATCTACATAAATATGTGAATGTTTAAGAAATTAATTACAAGATGACGGACTAATAAATGAATATATATATATATATATATATATATATATATATATATATATATATATATATGTATTCATTCAAAATATTCTTTCAAAAGTTTTGAAGCTACCAGCATCTCTCGTTTCGTGCTCGTGTGTAGATGTGGTAAGATCAAAAAAGCCCTTTCCTAATGAAATGCTAACGTATGAAATACGTCATAAGACTTTTTTTTCCAATTTCGAATGGAGTTCAACTTGGAATTACTAATACTCTTCCCCTTCTTTTAACTGTTTTTCTCTTCCCCTTCATTTTCCCCACCTACACTCTTTTGGAAGTTTTTCTCAAATAATTCCCTTCTCTTTTTAAATCTCTCTCTTTTCCTTTTTTCAAATTTCATTTTTTATTATTTCCTAACTGAAAAAAAATTGGAAGATTACTTGTCAGAATCAAGACAGGATATTTACTTTTAAAGATAATTTTTTAAAACATGCGCCGTCGATATCTCGGGGTTTGACGAGTTTAATGTCTAATTTAAACAGGCACCAAAGTCAAATATAGTTTTGTTTGTGCAAAGGCCTGCGAAGTGTAATGCGTAAGGTAAACAAATGTAAGAAGCAACATTTTCCTAAAAGATCTGGGAAGACGCCATGTGTTTTGAGTAATGATTCCTCAGTTGAAACTGGAGGCAAATTTTCATTGTTTTTCAGCCGTCGAAATTTCATTATCATTAAAATTTCATTATCATTAAAATTTCATTATCATTAAAACTGATAAATTTTTGAATTTCAAGATTCATGTTGTGAACTCAATTGATTTATCCCTCACTCTTTATCAGTCTCTATGGAAGGCAGTCTCTCAATCACTCACTCACTCAATTTTCCTCTGGCAACTTCTCTCTGTCTCTCTAGCACATCATCTATCTCTCAATCTCTTTCTCCTTCTTTTTGCGCATGCTCTGCACTCTCTGCCATACAGTATCTCGTTGTTTATATCTCACACTGACTCTCTGTCTTTCTCTCTCTCTCTGCCACACACCTAATCTCTCTCTCTCTCTGTCTCTAGCCGTTTCTCTACACATTCACACTCTATCTCTCTTGTACGATCTATACTCTCCTTGGCACACAGTTTCCCTTTTTTTTTTCTTACTCTATCTTTCTCTGGCACACCTTTTAACCTCCCCCTCTCTTTTCCCTCTCTCTCTCTGTATCACTCTCTATGGAACGCACTCACTCACCCAGTCTCTCGCTCTCTGTATCTCACACTTACTCACTCACTCTATCCCTCTCACTTGGACTCTCTCTCTCTCTAGCCCTTTCTCTACACATTCACCCTCTAACTCTCTTGTACTCTCTGACTATACTCTCCCTGTAATACAATTACCCTTTTTCTTTTTCTCACTCTATCTCTCTCAGGAAGCAAAAAGATACTGTCACAACATCGTTAAAATACTGACGAGACACCCTCGCATCTAGTCAAAGACATTCAATTTTCCACTTTTCTCGTTTTTTTTCTTTGTTAACTTTTCGGACCGGGATTTCTGACTAAACTATCAAATAAGTAGAATCATTGGGACAAAATGCCTTTGAGTGGGGAGGGGGGAGGGAAAACTAGAAACATCTATTAAAAAACGAAAAAAAAAACCTTACTCTCCCCTTCTCTCTCTATCTCTCTCATTATCACTATCTATGGAACGCACTCACTCACTCACTCACTCTCTACCATACAGTATATAGCTGTCTATATCTCTATATTCACTAACCTAATGACTCTCTCTCATTTTCCTCGCTATCCCTTTCTCTACACATTCACACCCTATTTCTCTCGATCTCTCTGACAGTACTCTCTCTAACATACACTTTCTCTCTTTCTTTCTCTCTGGTACTCTCTCTCTCTCTCTCTTGCTCGCTCTCTTGGTTCGAAACTAACTCCCTCTTTACCGTCCCCCTCTCTTTGGTAGACAGACTCTCTACTTATTTCACTCCCTTTTACTCTCCCGATTTCTTGATATTTACTCAGAAGAGTAACTTATTGCGCCTTCCCGGTTTCATGTTTTCTACTGATGTGAAGTGGAATTATTTTATTGAACCAATTGCAAAGTTTTCTGTTAGAAAAGTAGTTACACTATGTCATGCTAGACAATTATTTCACCGAATTTATGTTCTACATTTATGTGTCAGACAACAACAAGGCTTAAGTAGGATTATATCAAATTCACACAACAAACTACAAGGTTTCCTTTGAAATTATCGCCTTTGAGTTTAACGCACATTTCCGCCATTCTCTGTCACTTCATGCACTCCTGGAAGGGTTCTCCCAGCGTTCTGAGCGGTTACATCGTTATGATCCTCTTGCTGTGTTCCACGTCCGAAACACGAGTCCACTTGAACTTGGGGAAAAAGAAAAAAAAATCACACGAAGCCAGGACCGTGACGACGGAGCTTCAGAAAATCCTGGAAAATCCTAGCAGGAGTGCATGAAGGTGTGGCTGGGTAGCATGGTTGAGTGACTTAGACTAGAAGGGGATAATTTCGATAGGGAAAAGTTGTAGTTTAAATTTGAATAAACTTTTTGTGAACTCAGTCCTGTTTCATTTCTGATACAGCACATATAAGTCTTTCCGTCATCAGTGCATCGAGCATCACGGCCAGATCTGTTCTGGTGCGCCTGCTATATATCTAGAGATTCTTCATAAAATACAAAGATGAATCGGAAACGTTATCTGTCCTTATCTGGCATCTCGGCTTCAGTCACTCTCCAACAGCCATAATGTAATTTCTCTTTGCCTCTTCTATCAATATTTCCATGGTAACTGTTCTAAGAAACTTCCCTCATTGGTACTTCAACTTCATGAATGTAAGCGCAGTACTAAATTGCCAGCTCGGTCCCATAATTCCACTGTTGAAATAGCTAGTTTTAAACATAAATACTAGGCTAATAGTTTCTTCAACCACACGTCTCGCTTGTCAAACATTCTTCTGGCTTTATACTTTCCTGTTTACTACGATCTTCAAAAATGTATATACAGTATCTATCGTTATTTTATGTCCCGTTAAAACCTGTTCATTTATTGTTCTCTCTGTTCTTTTTTGTTTGTTTTTTACCCCCAGTAACCCCTTGAATCTTAGGGGCTTTTATTGCTTGGTTTAAAGGATTTAAAGAATGATTTAATATATCCAGAGATTATCTTTAAAAAAATATATTTGTCAAATCCATAATTTTAATTTAGAATCGAAAAATAATAATCGTTTTTTACCAAAAATATATTAGTTGTGACCAAAATATAGTAGCAAATATTTGGGTTTTTCTTACATTCTTTAAAATCAACGTTTTAGCAAAGTGGATGTTGTAACTGTCCGAAAAAAGTTTATGTTTTCACTTCGGAAAGTAAACTCCATTAATAAATAATTGCTGGATAATTCATTGAAATGGGACACTTTTCGGAGTTTTGATAGATTTCTATTTAAATTTGTGGTAGCTTAAGTGTTTGGAAATTGCACACTTGATCGTGAATTGATTGTTCCTACTTTGAGTTAATTCTATATACAATGATAAAAATATCACCGATACGTTTGTTTTACTTACGGCTAATAAATGCATTTATAATTATTATGCTATTTTGACTCTCATCTCTGGTAGTCAAGAGATGGAAGAAATTACTTCGGCAGCTGACTATCTATAAATTGGGCATTATATGTATTAGCATCTGACATAAATTTAAGTGTCCATTTTCTCCGATAAATTCTTCTTGCAAATGAATGTCAAGTAATGTTATTGTAATTTCTGCCTGATCTCCTTCCATATTCCTTTGTTTAGATACAAATTCCAAGAAATGTACCCATTTCCCATCATTAAAATGTATTCCGGCGGAATTCTTGGCAGGGAAAATGTAGATAAAATAAGTTTTCGATGTTTATAGTAGACGACGATTTTCATCCGAAGAGGCAGCCATGTTGTTTTACTACTGATCCATGATCGCCTCTGATTGGTTAATACAACGTTACGGATTGGTTTTACGCATACGAAGTTAAACCTGTTTTATAAGCTTGTTTTTATCAGTTTTTTTTAAAGTTTTATTTCTATTTTGCAAAGTCCGGAAAAATAGATTAGCTCGTGAAAAGAGATAATAATTATATAATATATTTCTCATAATTATCGTGCTATTTTGGTTCTCAAGCCGTCTAGCGGTCACAGAATGGAAGAAATTGCAGAAGCCACTGACATTCTATTAGATATGTACCGTATTTGCCGACAGAGAAGATATATATTAAAAATATTATATCATGAATATTATACTGTGTCCAAATGACCTAACGTTACGAGGTGGACGGGGTGTCTATCGAAGCTCCAAATTGGCAGCTGGATTATCCTACAGTGACAGTCCGTCTCCCAAATATCATTATAAAATATGTACATAATACGCAAACGGATATGATATTCTCGTATCGGTCTTATAGGATATTATTGATAAATGAAATATTTTGCAATGCAATTCGTTGTATATGTTCCACAATGCTCGATTAAAACACTTACCTACACACAGTTCTATATCTGTTTATTATAAATTTATTGATTTGGGTCATAACTAATGTTTGTTTTTTGAGAACCAAATGTAATGACGAATATATTATTCTAACTAACCATTCCGTTTCACACTGTTTACAATTTTCGGACCATTGTCCTCATCTTTATTGTCATATTCATGACGTTTCGGTCGTTGTACACTCAGTCCTTTTTCAGGTGATATAATCTGGAATTTCGAACCGAAAACTTTATTTAATCCAGCGGGGTAGATTTTTCTAATTCTCGAGTCATACCTTTTATCGATGTTTCAGTTATTTCTCTTTAGTAAATCAACTTTCCAAGTTTTTGTTCATCTCTGTTGTGGCCAGGTATTAACAATAAAAATGAGGACAATAGTCCAAAATAATATAAACAGTATAAAGAGTTACAATACCTCATCTCAGAAATATAGATATATTATCATTTTTTAAAAATATATAATAGCAGATGATAAAAAATGGGCGACATACGAAAATGTTCAACGCAAGACACAAGGAAACATCTCCGCACAACCCACCAAAAAAAAAAATTAATTCCGTGGGAGAAAGCTAATGTTTTGTGTAAGGTTTTAACATCGGGCTATTAACCATTTCTTTCTCTTTTATGTTCTGTGTCCCTTCAAGACGTAGACGATCATGGCTCTCCACTTCCTCCTATTCCTTGTAGTTCTCAATAATTTTGTCTTTTTGCTACTTCTAGACACTCTCCTGCCATCCACTTGCTTAAACCGCCTATGCCACGCGTTGCTTCCCCTTGTCCCTCTTTGCCTCTATCTGCCCTGTGAATATCAGATTTTCTAAGCCTTTCTTTCTCATTACGTGTCCCAGGAATTTCAGCTGCCTCTCCCTCGTGTTAGGTACAAGTTTTTTCCTTGTTTGCATCTTCTCCAAAACCTCAACGTTGCTCAAACGTTTGGTCTATGGTGTCTTCAACATTCTTTTGTAGATCTATACTTTTGTTGCCTCGAGTATGTTACGGTCGTCAGTTAAAAGAGCAGCCCAACACGTAAATTACAAACTGGAGATACTAAGGTCAAGCTAGTACCAAAATTTAAATATCTTGTGTTTTGACAGAGCACGAGAAGTGCGACACCTAAATCCGAAGGTTCATTGGAAGAGCAAAAGATGCTAAACATAGTAATAAGAAACATGAACATTTCGTTAAAAACAAAGGAAATAGTACTAAAATGTGATGTAATATCAGCCCTTCTGGCAGTGAATAGTAGACAATCTCTCCTCACAGATGAAGAATAGACTTGAGACAAAGGAAATGTGGTTCCACAGCTGTATATCGAGAATAACTTGGACTGAATGTAAGAGCAACGACAAAGTTTTACAGAAAATGATATCAAAAATAAAATTGATATTTAACATCAGAAAAGGACAGCTGAGATTTCTAGAGCAAATAATGAGGAAAGAATATTCGGACTATTGTTCTCATCTTGGTCGCCATATTTATTACAACGTTTCGGCCGTTGTACGCTCTGGCCTTCTTCAGGTGGTTGGAATGTCGAACTGAAGCCTTTATTTCGCTCATTGGGGTAGACTGTTCTAGTTCCACGTGCCATGTTTAATGGATGTCAGTTATCAGTTATCTCCTGTTAATTCCCCTCTCCACTGCCTTAATCGGGTATTGAAATCACGCTCTTTGGGTCCTGTCACTGGATCTAACCAATGCCTTTATCCAGTGTGACATGTGACCTTGAAGAAGGCCGGAGCGTACAACGGCCGAAACGTTGTAATAAATATGGCGCCAAAGATGAGGACCATAGTTCCGAATAATGTAAATAATGTACATAATACCTCATCTCAGAAATATAGACAGATACTGAAAGGCCGAAACGTTGTAATAAATATGGCAACAAAAATGAGGACAGTAGTCCGAATAATGTAAATAATGTACATAATACCTCATCTCAGAAATATAGACAGATACTGAAAGGCAGAAACGTTGTAATAAATATGGCAACAAAAATGAGGACAGTAGTCCGAATAATGTAAATAATGTACATAATACCTCATTTCAGAGATATAGACAGATAATGCAGAAACAGGTCTTGGAAAACGTTGTAATAAATATGTTGAAAGATGAGGACAAAGTCCGAATAACCTAAATAACGTACTTGTTGTCATAACAGAATTTAGACAGATTTGCACAAAACAGGACATTGGAAGGGCCATGATCGTCTAGGTCCTGAAGGGACAGGCACATAGAAGAAGAAAAAAAACCTTGCATAACCTAGCAAGAACCCTTATTAGGAGATAACAGAAAGGTGAGATTTTTTAAGAGCTACAAATACAGGACATTGTGGAGGGCCATGATCGTCTATGTCCTGAAGGGACACGGCACATAGAAGAAGAAAAAAGACCTTGTGTAAGTGGTTGGCAGAACCCATATTAGGAGATATAGCAGAAAGTCAAAATATAGCAAGAGCTACAAAGGACAGGAAATTGTGGAGAGCCATGATCGTCTATATCTTGAAGGGACAATGCACATAGAAGAAAAAAGAACTTGTGTAAGTGGTTGGCAGAACCCATATTAGGAGATATAGCAGAAAGACAAAATATAGTAAGAGCTACACAGGAAATTGTGGAGAGCCATGATCGTCAACGTACTGGAGAGACATGAAACACAGAAGAAGATAACAATGAAAAACTAAATGCACATGTAGACGACCAGCAACTGCAACGTGTCCTTAACGATTTGGTTTAAAGGCGTTCTGCTTTCGTCATTGGGAAAAATGATATCCTTCATGATAACCTAAGGCCGCATCCAGAAAGAATGACATATTGAACATTTTTGGATCTTGGTTGATCTATTATAACCCCACTCTTCACATTCATGTGATATTGGACTAAGCTATTATTAATACATTATTATTTTTTTTTTTTGGTTACTACAAAATTCGTTGACGAGGAGTCAAGAGTTTGTCGAAATTTCACACATAATAACTTGAGAAATACTAAGAAAATGTATCAATGTTTTAATCCTTGTATAAATTATTTGTTTCTTTCTTTGTTTAGCGGCATATCAACTCTTTATGGGCCATTTAATTCTGCAATTTAATTTTCTTCGGAATATTAGTAATTTCTTTGACAAAAAATTTATTGCTGGTATTTTTTTTCTTTTACAAAAAATGTATTGCTGGTAATAATTTTTCCTCACAGAAGTGTATTGCTGTTAATTTCTTAATATGAAAATGTATTGCCGGTATTTTTACTATAATTTTCTTTATACTTTTATATAATTTTTATCCAAGTTTGGGGGTTAACTATTTGTCCATAGCTGGGACTCTAACAGGTGCTACCACCTAGATCAGGTTGGATCTGGGAACAGCAGCAATTAAGAGGTGGTTCTGTACTCCTGAAAACGTTCCGAACAGGGGCCTGACTGCCGGATGTAGTTTATCATCATACCCAGGACGTGTAAAAATCGTGAAGATATAATTGAATAAAATGTTTACTTTTTAAGAGTAAAGTTTATGACTTAATCGAATATGGTGATGAAAATTATTGTTCACAAATGTTATTTCGTAAGATTTTTCTCCAATGCACTTGATGAATTCTAAACCTCAGTGACAGGACAGATTTATATATAAAGGTACATCTCAAGAAACATTTATCTATGCATTTTTATTTTTCTGTAATATGTCACGCATTCACATCAAGACATAAAAATGAAATAAAATCAATATTAATGTACACCTACAGACATATAAATACCGGCTGTAACAGAAACAATGTCCAAATCGTGTAAAAGCAAAATTGTCCATTTGGTAAATCAAGATTTGAACCGTTGTATCTTAGAAATGATTAAAAATACTTGAATACCCAGAGTTTTTCATAACATTATTGAATTCTACTTTGAGCAATAGGAATGTTTAATTACTCTCCAAGCTTAACAGAATAACACTGATGAATCCGATCATAAACGAATATGTCATGTTTATCATTAATTAATCATAACTAAGGATTGGATGCTTAGAAAGGATTGAAATAAACTTATTTAAGATTATCTTCGCCCTCTCTAACCTTTTAACTTTATGTCCTGACTTAACATGGTGCTTCACATACGATTTCATTTTCAAGTATTTTTTCACTGCTCTGTGAACTGTCATAGCTGAAACTCCTCTCTCACATACCCAACGTCTTATGGATTTAGTTGGATCTTTTCTAACTGGTATCTTTAGCTCTAAGTTGAAATGATGATCCCTCTTCCAGTTGTGCTCTTCTGATCCAGTTTTCCTCAGTTGTGGTCTCTCTTTTTTAAACATATTCACCGTTTCCTTGATGGTCCTTGAATGGATTTTTTTAGATGGAAGCCAGAGTATGAATATTGTACCATCACTGAAGGCCTGAATGATCTTTTTCCTCTCACCATTACTCAGTTGGGAAGATAGAGTGAGACTGACATTAAATGATTTTAACCTGTTCTCTTTCTAGTTGAATAAGTGATTCTTATGACAAATAATGTCAAGATGGCTAAACGTTTTATCTGACAACATGGAAAAAAGAAACTCAATTAGTCTTTTTTTGTTGTTTTTTTTTAGATATTAAACAATTTGTGGGACAAACAATTATGCTGTTATAGGATTTGGACACTTTTGCTGTTACACGCGGTAGATATTTAAAATATTTAATAACAGGAATATTTGGCTAATATTTTTCTTTGGTCGTATTTTGCGCTGTTGGGTGAAACTATTCCCAATTTAATGTTCAATTTCCTTTTCTGCTATACTAAATGTATAATATATTATCCATACACTGTTGTATTTGAAGATTTTAGAGTCTGTTAATTGTACATAATATATATGCATAGTTCTTACTATATGTGTCTGTTAATTGTACATATTACATATTTATAGTTCTTACTATGTATGTCTATTAATTGTACACATTACATATTTATAGTTCTTACGATGTATGTCTATTAATTGTACACATTACATATTTATAGTTTTTACGATGTATGTCTATTAATTGTACACATTACATATTTATAGTTCTTACGATGTATGTCTATTAATTGCATACATTACATATTTATAGTTTTTTATAATTGTTCACATTACATATTTATAGTTCTTACGATGTATGTCTATTAATTGCACACATTACATATTTATAGTTCTTACGATGTATGTCTATTAATTGTACACATTACATATTTATAGTTCTTACTATGTATGTCTGTTAATTGTACACATTACATATTTATAGTTCTTACTATGTATGTCTATTAATTGTACACATTACATATTTATAGTTCTTACGATGTATGTCTATTAATTGCACACATTACATATTTATAGTTCTTACTATGTATGTCTATTAAATGTACACATTACATATTTATAGTTCTTACTATGTATGTCTATTAATTGTACACATTACATATTTATAGTTCTTACTATATATGTCTATTAATTGTACACATTACATATTTTTAGTTCTTACGATGTATGTCTATTAATTGTACACATTACATATTTATAGTTCTTACTATGTATGTCTATTAAATGTACACATTACATATTTATAGTTCTTACTATGTATGTCTATTAATTGTACACATTACATATTTATAGTTCTTACGATATATGTCTATTAATTGTACACATTACATATTTTTAGTTCTTACGATGTATGTCTATTAATTGTACACATTACATATTTATAGTTCTTACTATGCATGTCTATTAATTGTACACATATATTTATAATTCTTCTTACACTATACATCCCTTTAGTTTTTTAAACAGTGAAATTAATATCAACCTCCTTAGAAATAATCACAGTAAAGAAAATGTGCCCCCCCCCGCCTGGAATAGAAATCTTTTCATGAGAAAAATCAGTTTTCAGCCCCTACTTTTTTTTTTACTAATTACGTTACAAAAGACAGTATTAATAAATACAGGGTGTCCCCCAAAATTTGATATCTCTTTAAAAGCAGTTATCTTGAAAACTACTAAATCTAGCTCAATGAAATTGAACAATTTGGGTGTTGAACATCATAAGTTTATTATGGAACCGATTTCATAAGTGTTCAATATCAAGTCTGTAGTTAAGCACTTGCCAAACACGCTGTAGCATGTCTCCGGTAACATTATCCAGTGAGGAAGTGATTCTCTTCTTGAATTCATCAATGCTAGCATGAAGAGGTGGACCTAATCCAGTCCCTTCACTCTCTGGCAGATTCTCTTTGAGATAACGAAAATAAAACATTAAATATAAAATCTTGATCTATTTCTATATATTCTGTGAAAATTTGAGGCTATTTCAAGAAGAATTGCCAAAATTATTGGCCTGCAAAATGATGTCAAATTTTTTGGAACAATCTGTATAATCCTACCCTAATCCTGTACAAAATTAAAGCAACTATAGGAGAATGGAATTAGAACCACCAAACTAGAAGAGAAGTAATTATGTCTAGGCTCTATAATGAATATATTAGCATAACCCATTCTTATATTCTAGAAAAGGAAGAACCTCCGGTATGCCATACTGACAAAATTTTAATTCAATCCGCTTAAAATATTACCAAATAACAAACTTGAAAGAAGTTTTTCAAAATACTGATCAACTTAATATATTCCCTTTCTCAAAGAAATTAAATTGATCTCAAAAATATAATTTAAAAAATATAAGCATAATTAAAAGCAGTCTTACTATTTAAAAAATGACAGTTTAAATACAAGGGTTTATGTAGGAAAAAAAAAACACATTAAATTTCGGTATTAAATGACCCGATGGGTTGATATACTGTAAAATAAACAACACAAACTAAATATAATGTTTATAGTAATAAGAATTAATGTTGGATTAAAAGCGTCCATTCGCTGCTTAAAAATTAATTTATTTCTATTTGGGTTACGAAATTAAATTTAGGAGATATAGACTCCAGAAAGCCCCAATAAGATAATTTTATTTCTTAAATTGGATAATTGAACATTGATTTGCTGTGATGGCTTCCTGTAGCCTAATCAGCAAGACAATTTAATTAAAAGTGTTTTGCATGATGTAAATACACGTTCGTTTCCTGGCGGAAGGCATATTTTCTTCTGATGGAACTTTATCATTTCCAGACCAGATGACATTAATTTCACTATTAAAGCACACACACACACACACACACACACACACACACACACACACACACACACATATATATATATATAATATAAATGTAAGTAAACTTAGGTGTTTTGGCTTGTAAATGAACAAACCAATACCCAAGGAAAAATAAGGAATAAAAAAGAAAGAACTAAGAACATGTAATTCAGGCGAAAACAATCGACCAGAATCCAAGCTCAGAGTCTAAAGAAACAAACCTCCAACACGAGTGAAGCAAAAATAACTAAGCAAAGTGGTCAATACACTAAGTAGAGCAACTCTAACTACGAACCTAAAGAGCCAGGAAAACCTACCTAGGTTTCACCTACGCGGATCGTCAGGTAAGTTGGAGTGGCTCTTTAGGTCCATAGTTTATATATATATATATATATATATATATATATATATATATATATATATATATATATACACCTAGTAAGCCAGAGAAACCTAGGTAGGTTTGTCTGGCTCACTAGGTTTATCTAGGTCTGCTCTACGGTTGTATTGAGCTCTTTTTTGTTATTTAGTTGTTTACTCGTATCAGGGTTTTTTTTGGGCTTCAAACCTGAATCTGTGCGATTTTTTTTCGACAGACTTTCATGTTTCTAGCTCTTTCTTTTTAAAACTTTTTTTCCTCGAGATTGATTTGATTATTGGCAAATCAAAAATTCGAGGGTTTTTTCGAAACGAGTATAGTTATCTATATTTATATATATATATATATTTGTATATATATATATATATATATATATATATATATATATATATATATATATATATATATATTAAAAAGTCTATATATATATATATATATATATATATATATATATATTAACAAATGTCTTGAATACGAAGGTTAGTCTTTTCCGGATTCGCATCTTTTTTTTTTTTTATTAATAACAATTCTTGAATATTTAGGTTGGTTGACGGTAATAAAAAACTGTTTAAAACGATATAAAAACGGAGCGTCTACTCAGATATGGGTTTTCACTATATACATCGAATCAATAGCTGCATCTACTGCAAGGAAAGTTGGGTCACTGTGTCGTACCAGATGGGGTTTTTTTTCTTCTCAGAGTCCATCTTATATGTCTATAAATCTACCATTCGTCCGTGCATTGAATACTGTTTCCATATCTGGTCTGGTGCTCCTGCTGTACATCTCAAAATTCTTGACAAAATCCAAAGAAGGATCTGCAGTGTAATTGATCCTGACTTGACAACTTCACTTCAGTCATTTTCTCACATTGTGGCTCCCCTCTGACAAATATTTTCATGGTAACTGTTCTGTCTAGGTTCCACCCATTTACCATTGAAATAGTTAAATGTAACCGCCACTTCTACTCTAACAGCTTCTTTTCTCGCACTTCCCGGATGTGGAACTCCCTTCCGTCTACTTGTTTCCCTGATAACTACACTCTTCAAAAAGTTAAATACAACATAAATCACCATGTTCTGATGTCTTGAACACCCTTCATCGTTTGTCCTTTCCCCATTCCTCCTATACACAATTATTTTCTCTCGCCGTCTCTCTATGTACCCCCCCCCACCTCACTGCGAACCAGTGGCACCCCAGCATTTTTTGGAGTGAGACCCCAAACAATGCGGGAGTTTTAAAAAAAATATAAATAAAGATAAATATACACTTAAATCTGGAATAGAAATGTAATATCGATTCTTTTGTTTTTACGGCTTATCAACGTTTTGTAGATTAAAACCTAAACATTTATTTTTTTTTTAATTATAAGCATTATCATTTCTTTCTTTTACAAGTAAATATTATATTAGCACATTTTAGAGATAATGTCTCACATAGAAAATGTCTTACTAAATAGTTGGGAGATTGAAATATGGATACATTATCCTTTCCCAAGAATATTTGCACGTAATTAAATGTAACGAACCCTATCAGAATTCGAACTCGGCTGTTCTATATCTCATTCTAAACCATTACACCACTCACACATGCAAGTTTGCAGCACCTGATATTCCCATGTAGTACCCATCTAGGTACTGACCAGGCTCAGCGTTGCTTAACTTCGGCAAATGGGTGATAACCGCCGTTTGATCGTGATATGGACGTAAGCTTCTCATGCGAGAAACTTGAGAAGAAAATAAACTGAGAATGAGATTGTAATTAATATTAAACTGAGGTCTGAGCGAATCATTAGAATAAATTCAATAAATTTACAATGTAGTAATCCTCATGTCAATTAGCACAACATAATACTAACGCTAATAAATAAAATGTTATAAAACAGAATTCCTCTGCGAAACAAGAATGAAATCAACAGAGAAGTCATAAACAACGGCGTTGCGTGGAATATTAGTTCGCGCGTCAATCGCGTTGATTATTATTACTTGGTACTGAGTTCGATCCTCATTGGAACTTCCATATTTGTAGCCAAAAGTAAACTATTCTTATTAAACAACACCGGCGTCTGGAAGGGGAATAAAGAAAAAAAAGAATAAAGAAATGAGGAGAAAACAAAAATAACGAACGAATGAAAAAGAACAAAAAAGAAAAATTTGGAAAGAAATAATGAAAAAAAATACAGAAAGGGAAAAGTAAATAAGAAAAGAACGAAAAAGAATGAAAAAATAGAAAAAACATGTATAAAACAATTAATGAAAAAGGAAGAAAAAGAAAGAAAGAATGAAAAATGGAGGAAGGCAAATAAATAATAAGGAACGAAAGAAAAAGAAAAATACGTAGGAAGGGCAAAAGAAATAGGGAACGAATGAAAAAGAGTGAAAAAGTGAAAGAGATATACACAACAATTACTGAAAAAGAAAACAAAGAGAATGAATGAAAAATGGAGAAAGGACAAAGAAAATAAGGAACGAATGAAAAAGAACGAAAAAGAGAAAGAAGTAAATAACATCAATTAACGAAAAAGGAAGAAAGAATGAAAAAAAGAAGGAAGGGCAAATAGAATAAGGAATAAATGAAAAAGAGAATAAAAGAACAAGAATAAATGAATGAAATAAACGCGGTAATACAATTAGAAGGATGACAGAAAGAAAGAAATTAATGTCTGGTGAGGGACGGAAAAAAGAAAAAAAAACAGATAGACATGAAAAATGAAAACAGGAAGGATTTGAAAAAAAAAGTGCATCAAAAAGAAGGAAAACGAATGAAAATTTAAAAAAAAGAACGAATTAAAAGAAATGTAAGGTAACAGAAGTTAGGGAGAGATAAAAAGAAAATGGAAGACGGAAAAGAAAGAAGAATAAAATAAGATTAACACAAAAAAGAAATTAAGAAAGAAGAAAGAGGAAAAAGAATGAAATAAGCTAAAAAGAAAAAAAAATAATAAGAGAAAAGAGGATGAAAGAAATTAAAAAGAAAGAAAGATAATGAGAGGAAAAAGAAGGAAAGAAATTAAAAAGAAAGAAAAATAATGAGAGAAAAAAGAATGAAAGAAATTAAAAAGAAAGAAAAAATAAAAAGAAGGAAGAAAAAATGAAAGAAATTAATGAGAGGAAAAAAAGAAAAAAATAATGAGAAAAGAAGGAGAAAAATAAAAGAAAAAAAAAAAAAAAAAAAAAAGGAAAAAAGAAAAAATAATGAGAAAAAAGAGAATGAAGGAAAAAGAAAAAAGAAAAAAAATAAAAGAAGAAAAAAAAGAAGGAAAGAAATTAAATTAAAAAGAAAAAGAAAGATAAAGAGAAGAAGGATTAAATGAAAAAGAAAATAAAAGAAAAAGAAATTAAAAGAAAGAAAAAAAAAAGAGAATGAAAGAAATTAAAAAGAAAGAAAAATAATGAGAGAAAAGAGAATGAAAGAAAAATTGAGAGGAAAAAAAGAAAGAAATTAAAAAAATAATGAGAGGAAAAAAAGAAGAAACAAAAAGAAAGAAAAATAATGTAGGGAAAGAAAGATAATGAGAAGAAGGAGAAAGAAAGAAAATAAAAAGAAAGAAAAATAATGAGAGAAAAGAGAATGAAAGTAATTAAAAAGAAAGATAATGAGAGAAAAACAATGAAATAATTTAAAAAGAAAGAAAGATAATGAGAGGAAGGTGAAAGAAAGAAATTGAAAAGAAAGAAAAATAATGAGAGAAAAGAGGATGAAAGAAATTAAAAAGAAAGAAAAATAATGAGAGAAAAGAGGATGAAAGAAATTAAAAAGAAAGAAAAATAATGAGAGGAAGGAGAAAGAAAGAAATTAAAAATAAAGAAAGATAACGAGAGAAAAAAGAAAGAAATATTTAAAAAGGAAAAGAATGAGAGGAAGAAGAATGAAACAAATTTAAAAGAAAGAAAGATAATGAGAGGAAAGAGAATGAAAGAAAATAAAATGAAAGAAAAATAATGAGAGGAAGGAGAATAAAGAAATTAAAAAGAAAGATAATGAGGGAAAAAGTATGAAATAAACTAAAAAGAAAGAAAAATAATGAGAGGAAAAAGAATGAATGAAATTAAAAAGAAAGGTAATGAGGGAAAAAATTAAGGAAAGATATTAAAAAGGAACAAAAATAATGATAGGAAGGAGAATGAAAGAAATTAAAAAGAAAGCTAATGAGAGAAAAAGAAGGAAAGAAATTAAAAAAAGAAATATAATGATAGGAAGGAAAATGAAAGAAATTATAAAGAAAAATAATGAGAGGAAAAAGAATGAAATAAATTAAAAAGAAATAAAGATAATGAGAGGAACATGAATGAAGTAAATTAAAAAGAAAGAAAAATAATGAGAGGAAGGAGAATGAAAGAAATTAGTAGGAAAGATAATGGCAGGAAAAAGAATGACAGAAATTAAAAGAAAGAAAGATGATGAGAGGAAAAAGAATGAAATAAATTAAAAATAAAGAAAAATAATGAGAGGAAGGAGAATGAAAGAAATTTAAAAGAAAGATGATGAGAGAAAAAAGAAAGATTCAACTAAGGAAGATAGTGTAAATAAAAATAAAGAAGGAAAAAACTAATCAAAGCATTAAAAGAAATAAAATCATGAGAAAGAGAAGCTAGGGAGACAATAAAAAACAGTTTATGATATCCGACGTGTTTAGGCACGAATGATGAGGAGAAAATAATTAATAATTATTACAAAGTGAAAAGACAAACGACTAATAAGATGGCGGGGGGGGGATAAAAGAATAACATGAAAAAGAAAGAAGGCGAAAAGACAGATTAAGAAAAAAAATCAAAAAGAAAAAGCGTAGCAGAATAACAATATTTTATTTCTAATTTAAATATTTGAATTATTCATGAAGTCAATACTGAAGAATTGTGTTCAGTTTCGCTTTGACGGTTCGAATATGTTTCTTTTTAAAATTTTGTTCTGTGGCGGGGTTTATTTCACTCAGCACTTGTGTACTACTGACCTCAAGACTCTGATTTTCTCACACTCTTTCTTTTTCTTGTTTCTTCCCCTCTCTCTTTTTTTCTATCACTTTCTCTCTATTCGTTTTTTTTTTTCTATTCCGTTCTGACTTTTTCTGTTTCGTCTTTTTCTTTTTATTTTCCACAACTTTCCCTCTCTCACCGACGACTTACTTTCTTTACCACAATTTTCTCTCACTCTCTTTCTTTCTCTACAACTTTCTCTCCGTGTCTCTCTGCCATTCTTTCCACTCTCTCTTTCCCCATCACCGTCAAAATTCTTTCTTTCCCCTCTCTCATTCTTTCCGTTTTGTCTCTTTCTTTCTATCACTTTCTCTCTATCCGTTTTCTTTCCTTTCTTTATTCCCTTCTGTCTTTTTCTACCTTGTCTGTTTTCTTTTCTTTTCCCTCTCTCATTGACAACTTGATTACTTTTCATCTTCTCCCTCTCTTTTATACTCCCCCCCACCCTCCCCCGCTCTGTTTCTCGATTAATTTTGAAGATTTTGGTTTGGAAGCAGACTGACATGTTTAGACCAATGGCGGGTTTGGGGACGGGAGTGATGCTGTAAAAGGCGCTGGCTTGCAAATTAATCGGAAAAAATGGTAAGAAGAAAATTGATTTTTAAACCCAAAATAACTGAGTGAATTTTTGTAAATAATCGATTGAAAAAACAAAACAAAACAAAAACAAAAAAACAAAAAAGAACAAAAAAAACCCACTGCTTCTATGTTTACATTTGTACAAAGATATAAACTTTTTAAATGTTCTTTATGTGTAGTTATTGCATTTTATACAAATACGCGCGAACGCGCACACACGCACGCGCACACACACACACTCACACACATACACACAAACAATATTCAACGTATGTCGAAATGTTAGAGTCAATGTATAATAATCATTATATATATTTATTTACACTATTTACATTGTTCAGACTATTGTCCTCATCTTTATTTCCATATTCATGACATTTCGGCTGTTGTACGCTCTGGTCTTCTTCAGGTGATACGCGTTGCAATTTCGAATCGAACCCTTCATTTTGTCCACCTGGGTAAATTGTTCTAGTTCCACGTTCCATGCCTTTTCTGGATACCTCAGTTGCAGTTATTTCCCTTAGTAACTCATTCTCCAAGTGTTTATTCACTTCTGCTTTGGCCAGGTATTGACAATAAAGATGAGGACAATAGTCCAAAACAATGTAAATAGTATAAAGAGTTACAATACCTCATCTCAGAAATATAGACATAACTTTTCTGGATGTTTCAGTTTCAGTTATTTCTCTTTAGTAACTCAATTCTCCAAGTTTTTGTTAACCTCTGCTATTGTCAGGCATTGAACTCACAATTCTTTGGGTCCTCAATAACACATGTCCCAGTGGATGAAAGCCTAAGCTGAAGTAATTCACTGGCTTGAATCAAAGAGTTGGAAAGTTGGCAAGACATGACGTCTTGTGGAATCTGTTTAGTGGTTTCCGAGGCAGTGTCATTTTTGGTCCCTCTCGTCTTTTCCCCCCTTATTTCTGTCTATTACCCCCCGTAGTTGTTGGGAGTGCAATCAGTTAAGTGTCCTCCGTCAACCTGAACACTTTCTTGCCGTACATTACAATAGTTCTTCAACTAAGCCCTTGATCACGGAAACGTGGTTTTTACTACCATCGGAGTAACCCTACCGATTCGGACGTTGACATCAGTTGAGGAAGCCCTCCGATTAGTGATAAAAAGATAATGTTAGAAATTAACAATGGAAATAGTTTATTTGAGATATTCGGATAGCTTAACCTTATGATATCTATCATTATTTTTATTTTTTATTAATGACTAGCAGTAGAGCCAGGCGTTGCCCGGGGTGTAACAGTAAGAGATAGATCAAGTATCGATCATCATAAAGACTAAAAAATAAAATTGACAAAGATTATTGTTTAAGGTTGACGGACACGCATGTCTTAATTTTTTTTTTTTTTTACGAATTGGTCAAACCCAAACTCAAACAAAAACATTGTTTTCAATCGTTATGAGTCTACCGATTGAAGAGAATTTTATTATAAACAATTGTCTTGTAAATGGAATTTTTAAAGCATTCTGAATGTAAAAAAATAAAAAAAAAAAGTGTGCAAGACAATAAGAAACACTACCTACCCCCAAAAAAAAAGTGAAGTTTTGTTGAAATCGGTTGAAAATGTAGGAAACTGATCCCATATATAAACCAACACACACACACACACACACACACACACACACACACACACACACACACACAAAACAAACAACCTGGTTTTTATAAGTATAACTCGATATGAGTTGCCCCCCTTTCATTCACGCGATGCCTCTTAATCGTGTTTTCAAACTGATTTCGTACAAAAACAATTGTGTTTTTCCAATTTTTGGCGCTGTCAGAACCACCGCAAGGTAATTTTACGTAGTCCTGTGAAGTTTTGTTGAAATCAGTTGAAAAATGTAGGAAATCCGATCCAATATATAAACGTACAGACACACACACAACCTGGGTTTTATAATAAGTATGATTTCATGACGTACAGCAGGGGTCGGCAAACCCCGGGAATGATGTTTGTCCTGCGCGCTAACTTATAACCATAATAAGCGATTTACATCTTTTGTTGATTGTATTAATTATTATCTTGTTATTTCTGCAGTAAAATAAGGAACTTTATTTATTAAATTCGTTGTTTTTTTTTAAGGCAACCGTTGAGACTGAACTGTCTGAGGTCGAGACAATCTATTACAGTGCATTTGATATCATAGCCCTCCTCGAAGACACTGCCAACCTCTGACATAGTGGATCATGGCTCTCCACAATTTCCTTTCTCTTAATTGTCTTTGAATTACCCTGACTTCTTGGGAAAGTGAGTCAAAGTGATTTCCAACTAACTTTTCCACGGTTTTAAATTCAGAGTAGTCTTTTCCCCTTTTAGGACGGTGAGCTTTACCGTGGCTCTCCCCAGCTTCATTTCTTTTATTAGCTGTGAAATGATATGAATTCTGGGAAAAGATGGTGGACCGGGTCTCTCTTCCTCGGTTCGGAATTCAGTGTTTCCTTCTCTTAGACTGGTTGTCACTCAATTAATCTAACCAGCTATTTATCCCATAGCTGGGGTTCGGGAATAGATGGGTACGTTATTCACAAGAGAATTTGAGTGAAAATTAACTTGACAGACTAGTATGGAATTTGATCTCGTCTCGCCGATTTCAAGATATGTGTGGATAACCGTCACGCCACTCGTAGAATTCCTATCTGTTGAATACTATTGTTCAACCAATAAAAGGCCCAAGAGGCACTCTGGATAGAGGATCACTAAATTAGGTTGTTATAGAGGCGTAAAGGCAAGGAGTAAGAAGTGCATATCATGAGGATATGTAGGATAGATAATGGCTGGACCTAGACTAGAAGAGATTAATTGAAAGGGAAATATCCCCTCGGAGTATGTTTCACAAAGTAATCGCGAAATGAATGAAGATGTCGACCTAGTGTTACGACGAGTATGTATAAAATGCAAAGAGAAAAGGTTTGGTTTGTTTTGTTTTGTTTTACGGCATATCAACACATCAATGGGTTATTTAATGGCGACAAAATTTTTATTGCTGGTAATATACTTTTTTCAAAAATGTATTGCTGGTAATATTTTTCCTTCAAAAGTGTATTGCTGGTAATATTTTTTTTCTTTAAAATTCATTGCTGGTAATAATTTTTTACAAAAATGTATTGCCGATATTAAAACCTATTTTTACACTTTCATAGCGTATTGACCTCAGTTTGAGAGTTAATTATTTACCCATAGTTGGGAGCCTAACAGGTGCTACCACACCGGGTCAGGGTGGTCGTGGAAAAACCAGGAATTAAGAGGTGACTCCACGCTCCTCAAAACCTCCTGATCAAAGGCCTTGCTGTTGGATGTAGTTTATCGTCTTACCCAGGACGCCTCATTGGGGTGGGTACCCTTCTGCAGAGGCACAGTCGTTCTATTCAGCCGACAAAGAAAAAAAGAAACAATATGAAAATGTTACATTTATGGAATTCGGACAGAGAAATAATCTGGTGCAGTTTTTATGGAACATTAATTCAAACATTCGGAGAGACGATTTTGAATTCCGGTCGGGATTGTTACATTCACCTATGCGCAAATACCATTGAGAAAAATACGAATTCATCTGTTCTCCTCCAGTTATGGGTTGAATAGTAAAACAGACTGTGTCCTCTAGCCATGGTTGGCAACCAGTTTACTACAAAAAGAAACGGCAGTCTACTGCGGGAAATGCTTCTGCCTCGTTAGTCATTAATCGAAAGAGACATGATTGCCCAAGTGTCTATCACGTACGGCATTGAATTCAAACACTATCAGTGAATATTAGCTTTTTTTCTTTTTCTTGTCTTCAAAGTAAAAAAAAAACAAAACAAAACAAAAACAGCAAATTGCACATGTAAATTAGAATTTAATAACTTTACATTATCAAAAATCGTTAAGTCTTTTCTTCGTAAAAAATTTACATCTAAATTGTATATTCAGGGAGAACAAAGTATGGCTCGTCAACTATTAGATGTAAATGAACAGGCATGTTGAACAGTTGGATGCCATCCTGCGAATATTGAGTGATTCATTTTTTATGGTTTATCTACCATTTGTAGGTTATTTGACGTGATCGGCGGAGGAGGGGCGTATTTGACATTTGGTAATTTTGCAGTAATACGCGCTTAAAGGTTTTAGGCAGTTTTGATCAACATTTCATTTCATGATTAGCCGTAGGGAATTGTAAATGCAGGACTACCTTACACTTAAGTCAAATAATAACAATAAGAATACTTATTAAGAATCTATTACAAGAAATATTAATTTTTACGGAAACATTGTTGACAATTATCTATTTACTTATATAACAACTAAATAAAAATGATATAAATTTTGATGCTATATTCGATTTGTTGTTAGGTATTTTTTTATTTTCTCCTTTGTTATTGGCAGAATTTTAGAATATTTTGGCTTCAATGCTAAGTTTCCTAAGTTGAACAAACTAGAACTATTTCATTTATGCTTTGTTACCTCCCTTTTCCATTATTGCTTTTAGATCGCTTCTTCCTACCATTTTGATGGGCAATAGCGAAATTTTTAAATTTAGAATGATCTTATTTTAAGACATTTTTTATGCTTATACGTTCTTTTTATAGATATAAATATTTAAGTAAATGCTCTGTTTATAATAAACAGTATTAACGACATTTACCGGCTTGACTGTCCGAGAAATTTTCATAGAAAATATGCGTCCTCTAACAGGAATCAAACCTGTATCCTATACGGAACCGTCATATAGCCTGACGTGCTTTACCAATGATCTTATTCGATTTCTCAAATAAAACCTGTAAAAAAGGAATATTTTAAATTAATATACGACCAAAAATATTTGACAAAAAAAAACTTGATGATTTCATTATAATTATGTAACAATAATGTAATGATATTCCGTAGATAAATCTACGGGTAATGTTACCTCATCTCATCGAATTGTTACGAACTATAAACCTGAATTAAGCTTGAAATATTGTGTAATTGGCTCTAATTTTTGGGGAAATACTTGAATATGATATAATGAATAATTTGCAGTGAAAAAAAGCTATTTTCGATTTTGTGTTGAATACTTCCCTTCTCCGTTGAACGCGTCATTTAAGCAAGGACATATTCTTCAACTGTAAGAATTTTTTTGAGATAATAATGATATAGTGATACAAGTCTTAATAATTAACCCATAGATGGAGGAGAAGATGAGATTTATACATTTCCCAAAGGAGAGCAAGTGAATACAACGAACGCAACTGGAATTGAAACAGGGCTCTCCTGATTCATAATTCCGAAGCATTACACCACACGAACATCCAAGCTTACAGCCTAGCATTTCTAAGTGGTCATCAATCAAGGTACTAACCAGTCACGACGTTGCTAGTATTACGGTAACTGGTGTTTCTATGTGATGTGGTCGTGTGCCGATCCTGATAATAGTTAGGAGTATATGAATATAAAGTCCTGGAATAACCAGGTGTATTGCGCACTCTCCGAGGAAGAAGGAGGTAAAAGGTCACCTATAAGATTCGCCGCAAGATCACCATCAAAGCTGTATCGAATTGATGGTACGTTTCGAATGAGTATTATTTCTCATCTTCAACATGGCCGCTCGTTTCTGAGAAAGATCGTTTGTGCATGTCCATTTTTGTTTATTCAATATCTACAGAAATAAACTGTGGTTTCTATTGCAACGACTTCGACCAGAACTCAAACTCGACTCGCTGAATTAGAATCCTGGGCCTCTAACCATTACATAATTCGCACATAGAGAGAAGGCCATTTACAAAAATAAAATCGTGACTGTACGCTGAGAAGGGGCGATGTTAGTCAATAGCTACGTGTAGCGAGAATAGCAGATCAATGTACCCCAATTAAATCTTTTTTTAAAAATCTTTTCACCCCAAGCAAAGCAGTAATGTCCCTAGTACGCAAGGAAATACAGATAATGAAAGTAAAAGAGAATATTGAGAATAGAGGAGTTTGAGAAAAGGCCGAAAGATGAACGGGATTAAGAAAGACAAGATGGCGATGATATTGTATTGAAATTGTTTGAAGATTGCAGTTATTAGTTAATCAAGTAAACGTAATGGAGTTCTACATATAGAAGGTGCAAGAAAAGAAACTGTTCGAGCAGAAATGGCGTTTGCATTTACCTATTTCAACGGCAAAGGGATGGTTTCTAAGATGCTAATCTCGTAGCACGATTAAGTTCATGTAGTCAGGGCAACAAGAAAAAAGCATCAGAGAAGTTACCATGAAAATATTTGTAGTAAAGACAAGAGGAAAGCCTCGTCAGTTTGGTGAGAAAGCGACTGAAGTCAATATGACATGTCAGAATCGATTAAATTATAGACCATTCTTTGAATTTTGTCAAGTATCTCGAGATATACAACAGGAACACCTCAAAATAAAATACCTGGCAAGAGAAACATAACATCCGGGTTACAGATATAACAGGAGTACATCCAGAGGTGGTAATCGGATATAGGCGACCAGGATTTGCTGTCTAAACATTGATTTTCTCTCACACTTCTCATTTGTGGAATTCTTTTCTGGCTTTTTGCTTTCAAGTCAACTTTGTTCTTTAAAAAAGAATAAGAAATATCAATCGTCATCTTCTCTCTTCTTAATTCAGGTAATTTTATTGTTTTTTTTACATATTTCTTTCTATTTCATATATTCATTAATACTAAGTAAATCCTTGCGTCTTAGTGGCTTAATTGCCTCACTTCAGTAGAAATGATTGGTACACACACACACACACACACATATATATATATATATATATATATATACAGAGAGAGAGGGGGGCGCGGTAGAGTAATGGATAGCGGCTTGAATTGAGGAATCGGAGAGCCGAATTCGAATAACAATCGAATCCATTACATTCACTTAAATGTGAATCCACTTCTCCCTCCAGCTATGGGTAAATAGTAGGACAGACTGGGTTCTATAGCCTTGGATGGAGAAGGACAACTCTGAATTCAAAACCTGCGCCACGTAGTGCACCAAGTCTCTGTATTCGGCCCTTCAAAAAGTGTGGATGGTCCTGCACGAACCCTTCACCACTATAATCAAATCTCATGTGCTGTTGTCGGGATGTCAGTTTCCTGCGAACTGATGTGCTTGACCCTCATGCGTCGAAGTATATATATATATATATATATATATATATATATATATATATATATAGAGAGAGAGAGAGAGAGAGAAGGAGATAGATAGATAGATAGATAGATAGATAGATAGATAGATAGATAGATAGATAGGATCGTCAGGGTCATATAGCCACCACGTGTATTGCAACCGTAGCAGAAGTGGTGTTTCTTAGGCAAGATAGCCTGACACAGTCCGACACTGTCCAGGTCGGTTTTAAATTCAGAGTTACCTTTTTCAAGGCCGTTTGCTATCCATTCTGTCCTGCTAGAGGATTCATACCAATTCCCAAGAAAAAGTGAATATAATGACCTAGACTGGAATTCGAATTCAGATCTCCGATTTCGCTAACCATTACTCCACAGTGCCTCGTTATATATATATATATATATATATATATATATATATATATATATATATATATATATATATATATATATATTTGTTTGTGTGTGGTTGTGTGTGTGTGCGTGTGTCTTAATACAGAATTTTAAATCATAAACACAAGAACGCGAATTTCACAGCGCTCTAACGCTCAGACTGCATTTTGCAGCTGATGATTGTACGTTTGCATGAAACTCCAAGTCGTGTTATGGACGTTGGATATTATGTATAATCACTATTTTAAATATATATATATATATATATATATATATATATATATCTGTGTGTGTGTGTGTGTGTGTGCATGTATGTAGAAAAATAAGAAAGAACACGTTAGGTAAATAGCCCGGAGTTCTTTAGTATTTTTGTTTTTATTTCTAAAAAAAACAGCGCTCCATACAGAAGTAGAGCTAAAATTATAATTATTTAAAAAAAAATATGATTCCTTCGCTACATAAGAGTTGTCATGTTTCAAATACGAGAGCCGAAACCCTCATCGTTTCCATAGTAATTAATTCTGCGAACGAACATGCTTATAAAGATGCGTAAATTTCAAAATTGTTTATTCCAAAATTTTCGCTTGAGGATGAAACAGCGCTTGATAACTTAATTCAATTTAATTTTAATAATTATATTGAGTGTTTCGGCTCTGGTTTTTGAAACATGAGAACTCTTATGTCGCGAAAGAAAAAGTGAGAGAGGAATATGTTTTAATATTAAAAGGGAGAAAGAAAGGATAGGGGGAGAAAGACAGAGATTTCATTATGAGGTTTAATTAGGGAAATTATATGATAAAATATTTGATAGAAAATATCCGCCGTAAGTTCTACGTTAACAGATTCTTCTTTTGCACTTCTCACCTGTGGAAATCTTTTCCAGCTTCTTGCTTTTCGGTCAAATTTGATCTTCAAAAATGTAAATACAATGTCAATCGTTTCTTCAGTTGTCTTAATTCCTCTCTTGTCGTTCTCGTTCCATAATAATGGCTTCTTTCCTCATATTATCTCACACTTAATAACCTCTTGCATCTTAGTAGCTTTATTATGTTTATTGGGGTGAAAATAGGTACAAAAAAAGAGAACAGCGGACAGTACAACAGCAAGAGTTGGGCTTGCGAAGTCTCCTGTTTCTCTTTTCTTTGCAACAAATTAAAGATTAGCATACGCCGACTTCCTAACACAATGCAATTTAGCCGTTGTGAAAATCACTACAACAATTTTCTTCACCTTTCAGAAGCATGCGCGCGCAAAAAAGTAAGGTATTCACCCGCTTAATGTGTCAAGCACTTCTGCCGACTATTTTCCTCAAAACCTGCGAAGACATATTGCCAACGACTTCGCCTGTAATATTAACATTGAAAAATTAGACGGCGACTCAGAGGCAGAGTATTATCTTGTTTATAAAATCTTTAAAACTAATTATGGAGAAAATGCTTTGCTAATAGATGGTAATTGAAATTCCTGTACCTGATCTAAGAAATACATCTTTCAGCTTCACTTTAACATTAATAATAATAATAATAATAATTTGAATGTTTCTGAATGCGTTGCTTTACATTTCTTCCAGATTTCTCTTTCTCTTCATTTCCTTTTTTTTTTTGTTTTTTGTTTGTTTGTTTGTTTCTTTCTTTCTTTCTTTCTTCTCATTTTTTTAAAATTTACATTTCTCCTTTGTTTCTTTCTGCTTTCGGTTGCATGCTTTCTTTTCATCCGTCAGTTCTTTCTTCTTTTTCCTTTATTTCTCTCTTTCTTTCTTTCTTTCTTTCTTTCTTTCTTTCTTTCTTTTCGGCCATCATTTTTCCTTTCTTTTTCCTTTCTTTCTTCTTTCTTCTCCTCTTTCTTTCTTTCTTTCTCATTTTTTATGTTTACATTCTTTCTTTCTTTCTTTTTTCTTTTTCTTTCTTTCTTTCCTTCTTTCTTTCTTTTTTTCTTTCTTTCTTATCTCTTTCTTTATTTCCTTCTTTCTTTTTTTTGTCTGTCAGTTCTTCCTTTCTTTCTTTTTTTCCTTTCTTCGTTCTTTATTCCCCTCTTCTTTCTTTCTTTCTTTCTTTCTTTCTTTCTTTTCGGCCATCATTTTTTCCTTTCTTTTTCCTTTCTTTCTTCTTTCTTCTCCTCTTTCTTTCTTTCTCATTTTTTCTGTTTACATTCTTTCTTTCTTTTTTCTTTTTCTTTCTTTCTTTCTTTCTTTCTTTCTTTCTTTCTTTCTTTCTTTCTTTCTTTCTTTCTTTCTTTCTTTTCGTCCGCCAATTCTTCGTTTGTTTTTCTTTTCTTTCTTTCTTTCTTTCTTTCTTTCTTTCTTTCTTTCTTTCTTTCTTTCTTTCTTTCTTTCTTTCTGTCTGTCAGTTCTTCCTTTCTTTCTTTTTTCTTTTCTTTCTCCTTTCTCTCTTTTCTTTCCTTCTTTCAACTCGTCCGCTACTTCTTCCTTTTTTTCATAGCTAATAAAATGATCTTGTTCAGTTTGTTTGCATTCAATCCCTGTATTTGCTGGTGAAGTCCGTAACACGTATCCAACCAAAAGAATTAATAATCTGTATCACAGACGCAAAAATAACCCAAACAGAAACACAGGCCTGATATGCCAACACGGCCAAAATAATGGACAAATGACGATGGACAGCGGGTATTTGATCGAAGCGTTGTATTTATAATAACAATTAAAGATGAGAACAACAGTACGAGAAAATCAAATATATCAACACATTTCTATTTGTTTAAAGACGGGGATGTGACAAGAAGTTGTGGAAAGATATAATCACCCACGTCTTGAAGGAACACGACACATCAAAGTCAAAAAGAGAGTGAAAATAGTTAATGCGACACCAAAATCTTATTTCAATACCAAAAGCGAAGCAACGTCTTAAGGAAAACGTAAATATCCTTACAAAGTAAAAAGTGCAGAACTGCTATGTAATATCAATCTTTATAAAAGAAGAAGAAAGGTGAAATAACTAAGATGTGGTTCTACAGAAGGATGTGGAGAATAG
This sequence comes from Acanthosepion pharaonis, assembly GCA_903632075.3. Classification (NCBI taxonomy): domain Eukaryota; kingdom Metazoa; phylum Mollusca; class Cephalopoda; order Sepiida; family Sepiidae; genus Acanthosepion; species Acanthosepion pharaonis. The sequence continues at coordinate 1,207,796 of CAHIKZ030000802.1, forward strand.
CTTAAACAGAGCACGTAAGCAACGAGGAAATCTCATGGATAATAGGAACAAAAAGGATATATAAAGACGAAGGAATATCTATCTATCTATCTATCTATATATATATATATATATATATATATAAAGGTATACAGGGTGATTCATTAAGACGGATCAAAGTCAGCAGTAAGTAAATCAGTGTTATTGGTGAAAATTTATTTATTTCTCTATGTGATAATGTTATTTACATCATGACAATTATTTGTGAAAAATAATATTGCTCAAATGTCCGCCAAATCTGAAAGGAAAAAAAAAAATTATTACACGCTTAAACTTAATTTACATTAAAATCATCCCAAGTTATTGGAACATCTTTATATATATATATATATATATATATATATATATATATATATATATATATATATGTGTGTGTGTGTGTGTAAAGACATTTTTATGTTTATACATTCTTTTTTAGATACATATATTTAAGTAAATGCTCTGTTTAAAATAAACAGTATTAAACAACATTTACCGGCCTGAATATATTTACTTAAATATATGTATCTATAAAAAGAATGTAGCAACGTAAAATATCTTAAAATAATTGTCGTACTTTTTGTTCATTTCATAATATATATATATATATATATATATATATATATATATATATATATATATATATATATATATATATAAAACTAATTCGGTTTTAATATATATAAAGGCAAACATAATATTCGGGTTTTCATATATATAAAGTCATATATTATATTTATATAAATATATATATATATATATATATATATATATATACCTAGATAGATAGATACATAAAGAACAATCTGAGATAGATAGATAGATAGATAGATAACAAACTGGAAGAGATAAGTAATAGTCTGTAAAAGTTAGACAGATAGATAGATAGATAGATAGATAGATAGATAGATAGATAGATAGATAAACCGACTGTGGTAGACCGACATTTTGGTAAATATGAATAGACAGAGAGATATATAGATAGAGAAATTGGTAAAGAACAGTCTGATATACATACATACATACATACATACATACACACACAAACACACACGCACACACACACACACACACACATATATATATATATATATAGATAGATAGATAGATAGATAAAGAACAATCTGAGATAGATAATGAATACTTGTAAAAGGTAGACAGATAGATAGCTAGAGAGAGAGAGAGAGATAAGAAATAGAGAGAGAGAGAGAGAGAGAGAGAGAGAGATACAAGCAATTGAATAATTTTCCCTTCGCATGCAGAATATGTTTTCAATTTATGCCTATTCATGCTTCTGTTCACACCCATGAAAAACTGAATATCTAAACTGTTTCTAAAAGAAAACTTAAGTTTTTTTACCAGCAATTCGTCATAACAATAATGTGTCCACCTTGAGACACACTGGTTGGAACGACACACCTAAATACTCTTGCAGGATTTCATATTTGCTTCGTTCTAAAAAGAAACCTAATTATCTAAGACCTTAACAATCAACGTCACTTTTGAGTATAAAGTGTCGAATCACATCTTAAAAGCCTCGTTTCTATAGAAAACTAAATATATATAAGCAAATCTATGAAACAGCGCACGCCGTTCGGCATAATCGTCTTCTGCTTCCTTCATTTTTCTAACTCTATTGATTTTGAAGGGGCGTTCTCCTGTCTCTTTACGTTTTTAGTTTTAAATGACATTTTTTTTTTGGTATCATTAAGTTTTTACAGATTTCTTTTTTACTTTTAGGAAAATTCATTTTAGAATCAATTTAAAGAAAATATGTTTCTTTGTCGTGATTTCTTTTTTGTTATTGAAAAAAAAAATGTCTTATCTTATAATACAAAACTGACAGCCACGTGACTTTAATTACATCAGAAGTAGAAAAGTAGAGGAAAAGGCTTGAAAGAGAGAAGCGACTATAAAAGAAAGGGAGTGGTATAAAGAGGAGCGAGAGAGCGTGAGAAATGTCCAGGCATATTAAGAGAGAGAGGAGGGAGAGAGTGAGGGAGAGAGAGGGGAGAGAGAGAAATAGAGAGAGAGGGGGAGAGAGAGGAGAGAGAGAGAAAGAGAGAGAGAGGATGATTATTAAAAGAGGAACAAATATAGAAGAGGGAGCTGGGGTGGGGTGAAAACCCAAATGGATTTAACAATGGAGCAAAACGTGGCAGAAAGATAAAACGAAGAATATAAAACAAGAAAGAACAAATAAGAAATAGGAAACTGGAAAAGAATGAAAAAAAAGACAAGAAGAAAAAGGAGAAGGAAAACAGATGAATAAAAATGAAAGAAAAATGTAGAAAGAAAAGGAAAGAGAAGTAATGAAAAGAAAGAAAAGGAAAGAGAAGAAAAGAAAAGGAGAGAAAATGCTGGTGAGTGAGAATAAAAAGTATTGAGTAAAAAGAAATATTGAAAAATAAAAGGAAGTTTTAATGAAAAAATAAAGAGTTGAATGAAAAAGAAAAAATAAAGAGAAAAAAGGTAACGAAAAAAGTAAACAATGAAAGAGAAAAAGAGAAAAGTAAAGTAAAATATAATGAAATCAAAAAGAAAGCCCGCGGATTGAGTGAATGAAAAAAAAGAATGAAAAAGAACGATGGAAGATGAAAGAGGTAACATGAAAACGAGGAAAAAATGAAAAGAAAACATTAAAATTAAAAATGAATAAGAAAGAAAATAATAAGAGACGTTTGAAGCAAAGGAAATATTGAAGAAAAAAGCAGCAAGATGAAAACAAATAAATGAAAGGAAAAAGAATTAAGAATAAATTCATCAATAAGAAAATAAAAGAAAAACGAAAGAAAAAATGAAAATTTATAGAAAATGAAAAGAGAAGAAATTAAAAAAGAAGAAAAATAAAGAATAAAAAAAACGCGGTAAAGAAAAAGGAATTCATCAGAAGAAAAACAGTGAGAAAGAAAATAGCTAAAATGCAGCAAATGAAGAACGAAATAAGTTAAAGAAAAAATGAAGAAGAAAGAGCAAGAATGTATTGCCGCCATATAGAAAGATAGACAAGGCGAGAAAAGCGCGTAGTATAAAAAAAAATGAACAGAAAATTAAAAAAAATCAAAATTGAAGCAAAGTATAAAAAGTGAACAAAATAACGAGAGTCTTACGAAAAAGAATGAAAACCCGAAACAAATAAGATAAAATAAAATAAAAAATACAAAATGGCGTTTACAAAATTCGTCATGATTGAAAGAAAATAACGGTTCAAATTTTCAACTCTTATATTTCGAAAAGGATTATTGAGTGCATGGGTGTGGAAGCAAAAGGAAAAGGGGGAGAATAATAATCCTCATATATATACAGAGTGCGATGGGTAAATTGCCCTCATTTTGTATTTTTAATTTCGCGCATGCGCTTTTTTTCTTTTGATTTTGTCGACTTCACATTATAGTAGAGAAAAAGAGCCCCGTGGAACAATTCAATCCGCTGTACTGCTTGGCATTCGCGCCGGGATCTCCTCTACGAACATTTCAGAGTGTTTGGATGTCAATCTGAGGACAGTGCATATATCCAGTCAACACCATGGTGTTTGGAGTGATCACTAGTGAAGGCGACGATATGCCTGCATTCATCTTCCACAGGGCCACACACTCAGCACAGATGCTTACATTAAGTGCCTTGAGAAGCTGGTGCTGCCCGGGGTCGAGAGGATGGCTGCTGGAAGACCCTATGTCTGGCAACAGAACTCTGCACCATGCCACACAAGCAGGAGAATAAAGACAATTGCAGCGACCACATCATCCCTTACATCTAGCCACCTAACTTCCCAGACTGCAACTCACCTTCATTGTTATGTGTAGAGCGCAGTAGAGCGAGAGACCAACAAAACTCTTTGTAAAGTCACTGATGAACTGAAGGCAAGGATTATGACAACATTCGTCAAAGAGACTGATCAGAAGAGTTGCCGAAGATTCCGAAGTTGTCTGTAGGCCGTGGTTGAAGCCAATGGCGATTTTATTGAATACATTTATTCTTTAGTATTTCAAGATATTTTTGTGTAATTTTGGAAAATATATCTGTTAAAATGAGATGTCGGTGTTATTTTTATATTTTGTGTAATAGACAATTCATCCATCGCACCCCTGTGTGTGTGTATATATATATATATATATATATATATATATATATATATATATATATATATATATATATGTGTGTGTGTGTGTGTGTGTGTATAGTGTATAGAAGCAGCAGGTCATTATTCGGACATATATTGTTAGACATAGAACATTATGAATTCACGACCTGCGACTGCTATTCCATGACCATTATCGTCGCATTACAAACGTCTATGTAAAAAAAACGGGATGTCATCTTTGATGGTGATAATCTCTGTTCTAATGTTCATATAAACACTCTGATGATTCCTCATGAAACCTTAGATCGACGGCCAATATTATGAAGAAATATCCAAATTTGAGACATTGTCTTTATTTCTTCTTGAAACTAAAGCCATTATACGATGCTTGGAACGGCTTCATGATAAAACATAATAGATATTCGTTCTGTTATATTCAACAATATATGTCTGAATATATATATATATATATATATATATGTGTGTGGTGTATATGTATGTACATATATATTTATATATGTATATTCAGACGCACATACATATATATATATATATATACATACATACATACATCCCATATATATATATATATATATATATATATATATATATATATATATTATGAAATGGACAAGGTCCGATAATTATTTAAGACCTTTTTATGTTTATACATTCTTTTTATAGATACAAATATTTAAGTAAATATTCTATTTATAATAAACAGTTTTAACAAAATTTTCCGGCCTGAATGTGTGAGAAATTTTCATAGAAAATATGCGTCCTCCGACTGGAATCGAACCTGTATCCTATACGGAACCGTCATATAGCCTGACGTGCCTTGACCGATTGGGCCACAGAGGAGCGTTCGGTTAGCAAAGTCGATTTTATTGTTTTTAAACACAATTCTCCTTGATTTTCTCTCATTCATACATATCTGCTCAATGCGTATCCATATGTAAACAAATGACGTCATACATTATGAAATGGACAAAGTTCAACTATTATTTAAGATTTTATAAACATAAAATATGTCTTATATATATATATATATATATATATATATATATATATATATATTTGGTTGGATAGATGTGAGAAAGTGTGACGCAGTGACATTCGAATTTATTATATAGAAGATGAGATATTTAAAAGTTAGAAAGTTGTCTCGCTTCAATCTGGGATCAAAGTGTAGTACCTGTTCACCTCATTTTTGATGGCAATATTAACCTTTTCATTATGAGGAAACGTTCGGCATTCGTTGACTTCTTCTGACCAATGTTATTCGAGTTAATCACTATCCATTGGTTTCGGATCAAAGTGTAGTATCTGTTCTTCCCATTCCTAATGATAATGTTGATATAAATAAATATAGAAATATTTAACATTCATTGACCGAACAGCTAGTGCTGATATCGGTTGAAATCTTTAAAATCTATTCACACAATTTTTCAAGAAAATAGGTTTCTCAAGTCCACTAACTGTTATCGCTCTTTCGATTATTGATAAGGGGTGGCTTCCTTTCTAACCTTTTCTTTGAACTAGTGTGGCGCGTCAACATCTTCATTATGATATCATTTTCTCTTCGCGTAGCCTGTGCTATCCATTTTAGTTATTTCCGTTCCTGAAAGTTTCAAGTTGATGTTATTTTGGCACGATTCTTTGTGATTCTAGTAGAATGAATGGAAGGCGGTAAAAAATGCGATCGATTATTATATAAATGACCATAGAAAAAGATGCTAGAAAAATGGTTTGCTTAATGACTCCAGTATGGACATGACTCCTTCGACCATGCTTTATCGTTAAAAAAATTCAAAATAGACCAAAAATGAAGTATCGGTGTCATACCTGGAAGGATTGATTTGCTCAAATCTCACTTGCCAGACTTGAAATCATTTATGCGATCATATAATGAATTATCGATGACCTTATTGATTTAACTGTTTTAACTCTTTCAGGATCTCAATGATCACTGGTAGTGACTTTTCATTTTGTGGATATCGTGTAGACAGCTTCCTACATGCTGTAAACTAACTGCTAGTAACGAGTTTGAACTCTTTGGTAAAGCTTAGAGAGGATGCTCTGGTCAACAGTTGCATAATATCGAGGTATTTGCTATGTAAAGCATGGATAGGTGTCCCTGCATGGAATTTCAGTAAGTAAACCTGAGGCCACATTACACTTTAAAGTTAGCCACCTTCCGGCCGGTTTGTATTGCCATATTCATTATGCGCAGTGATAATTAGTTTGGCGTTTTTCTACTTAAAAATTTAAATTAACTTCCAATGGAAGTTAAAATTAAAAGAAACAGGAGTAAACAAGGAATCAAAAACCACCTATCGCACCAATTTTTTTTTTTTATCTCTCTATATATCTTTGATGTGGTAATGTAACTATTTACACTATTTACATTGTTCTCATCTTTATTGCCACATTCACGACGTTTCAGCCGTTGTACGCTCTGGCCTTCTTCAGGATCTGTCTATATTTCTTCGATGTGGTATTGTAACTATTTACATTGTTCGGACTGTTGTCTTCATCTTTATTGCCACATTCACAACGTTTCAGCCGTTGTACGCTCTGGCCTTCTTCAGGATCTGTCTATATTTCTTCGATGTGGTATTGTAACTATTTACATTGTTCGGACTGTTGTCTTCATCTTTATTGCCACATTCACGACGTTTCAGCCGTTGTACGCTCTGGCCTTCTTCAGGATCTGTCTATATTTCTTCGATGTGGTATTGTAACTATTTACATTGTTCGGACTGTTGTCTTCATCTTTATTGCCACATTCACGACGTTTCAGCCGTTGTACGCTCTGGCCTTCTTCAGGATCTGTCTATGTTTCTTCGATGTGGTATTGTAACTATTTATATTATTTACATTGTTCGGACTGTTGTTTTCATCTTTATTGCTACATTCACGACATTTCAGCTGTTGTACACTCTGTCCTTCTTCAGGATCTGTCTATATTTCTAAAATGAGGTATTTTAACTATTTACACTATTTACATTGTTCGAATTGTTGTCCTCATCTTTATTGCCACATTCACAACGTTTCAGCTGCTGTACGCTTTGGCCTTCTTTAAGATCTGTCTATATTTCTGAAATAAGGCATTGTAACTATTTACACCATTTACATTGTTCGGGCTGTTGTTCTCATCGTCATTTTCATATTCACGACGTTTCAGTCGTTGTGTACGCTTTGGCCTTCTTCAGGATCTGTCTATGTTTCAGAGGTAAGGTATTGTAACTACACAATTTACATTGTTTGGACTGTTGTCCTCATCTCCATTGTCATAATCACAACGTTTCGCCCTCTGTACACTCCGGCTTTCTTCAGGAGCTGTGTATATTTCGTAAATGAGGTATTGTAACTATTTACAGTATGTACATTGTTTGTGCTGTTGTCCTCGTCTTCATTGTCATATTCACAATGTTTCACCGTTTTACGCCTCGGCCTTCTTCAGAATCGCTGTATATTTCTGAATTTTATTTACACCGTTTACATTTTTCGGAAAGTAATTTCCATTTTAGATCGTTTGTCTGACCCCGGGGGATGTTCAAGGCTATTTCCTCGATTGGGACTATGATGCTCAAGTATGCTATCTTCTTGATGGGTTTTTGCAAAGTCCTGACCATTGTCCACAGTGGATAATAGCATTGGTAATTGATTCAAAAAATGAGTTCAATCCCTGGCGTCAGCGGAGACAACAAAAACTTTGAGAGTCGAAATAAAATAAATATCTAAAGGCATGGCATGTGGAATTAGAACAATCTACCCCCTCATGGATTAAATAAAGGACTCGGTTTGAAATTCCAACAAATATCACCTGAAGAATGTCGGATCATATAACTACCGAAAATATGGAGATAATTAGAAAAGTGGACTAAATAAAGGATTCGGTTCGAAATTCGAACGTATATCATCTGAAGAAGGCTGGAGCGTACAACAGCCGAAACATCGGGCATAAGGCAATAAAGACGAGAACAACAGTTCGAATAAGCTAAATCGTTACAATACCTTATCTCTGAAATATAGTCAGATGTTAAAGGATCGGTACGGATCCGATATACTAAAATATGGAGACAGAGGAGTAGACTAAATAAAGCGTGTGATTTGTAATTCCATTATATATCACATGAAGAAGGCCGGATCATATAACTACCGAAACGTCGTGAATATGTCAATAAAGATGAAGATAAATAATCAAACGATGTAAATAGTGTAACTAGTTACAATATGGCATCTCGGAAATATCGGTGATTGGAATTTTGAGCTGAACACTTTATTTCGTTTGCGGGGGTAGACTATTCTAGTTCGACAATGTCCAAGTATGCTATTCGATTGATGTTTTTTTTCGAAGTCTTGACCATTGTCCACAGTGGATAAAAGCATTGTTTAATTGATCCAAAAAGGGTTCAATCCCTGGCGTCAGCGGAGAGAACCAAAACTTTTGAAGGCGAAATAAATAAAACTGAGATATCCAAACGTAATGGTACGTTGAATTAGAACAATATATCCCCGTGAACTACCGAAACGTCGTGAATGCGACGATAAAGATGAGAACAACAGACGGAACAATGTAAATAGAAAATAATGTAAATAGTTACATTACCTATCATAGAAAAAAATAGATGTTGAAGGATCGGTACGGATCTGATATACCAAAAATATGGAGACATTTAGAAAAGTGGACTAAATAAAAGGGTTCACTTCGAAATTTCACCGTATGTCACCTGAAGATGGCCGGAGCGTACAACGGCCAACTTGTGCCAACTTGTGCCAACTTCTGGCGGAACATTTCTCTCTCCATATTTCCGGTATATCGGGTCCATACCGATCCTTCAATATGTGTTTATATTTCTGAGATGAGGTATTGTAATTATTTATTCCAATCATTTATTTAATTATTCCAATCACCTGAAGAAAGCCGGAGCGTACAACGGCCGAAACGTCGTGAATATGTCAATAAAAATGAGGACAACGGTTCGAACGATTTTAATCGTATAATAGTTGCAATACCTCATCTCAGAAATATGAATGATTGGAATTTCAAACTGAACCCTTTAATTCGTCTGCCGGGGTTACACTATTCTAGTTCCACGGGTCATGCCTCTTCCGGATGTCACAGTTATTTCTCTTTAGCTCAACACCCCAAGATTTGGTTCATCCCCGCAGTGAACGTCGCGAATATAGCAAGAGATGAGGATAACTGTCCGAACAAAGTAAATAGTGTAAATAAACAACCATACTTGCTTTAATATTCATGATATTCTTAACAATTTCTGTATTGTAGAAACGTTTTTCCTTGAAACGCTGTCTCATATCTTAATACTCTGTGAAACTAATTTAATATCTTCTATCACAACTCATGATTTTTTTTTGTTCTAACTCGTTGTCGCAAAGATTCTAGGATACATATTCATTGTACGGACTGTTGTCCTCATCTCTATTGCCATATTCACGACGTTTCGGCCGTTGTACGCTCTGGACTTCTTCAGGTGATTGGAATTTTAAACTGAACCCTTTATTTCGTCCATCGCGGTAGGTGGTTCTAGTTTTATGTTCTCTTCCGAATGTCTCAGTTATCTCCCTTTAACTCAACTCTACAAGTTTTTTGTTCACCACTGCAGTGGACGTCGTGAATATGGCAATATTCGAGGCGACCTGAATATGACATTAAAGATGAGAATAACAGTCGAAACAATGTAAATAGTGTAAATAGTTGTACTACCACACCTCAGAAATATAGACAGATATTAAAACATGCTGTCAAAATTTTGGTAAACATTGTAAAAGAACTTGTTTTCTTATTTTTTATTTTTCTCTATTCCAGCTCTTTTGTAAATGCTGCAAAATATTAAGTTACGTCAATCATTTTGTTTATTATTATTACAATATATATATATATATATATATATATATATATATATATATATATATGGTGTCCATAAAGTTCGTGTGCACTTTAAATTATTTATAACTTTAAAGTGCACCCAAACTTTATGGACACCCTGTATATATAAAACACGAAGAGAAAAATGAAAAAAATGGACTGGTATAGGTATCCGCCATTGCCGATCCTCCAACTGCCTTGAATTGGGTGAGGGTGTTTCTTTGAAAATCGCCACCAGTGAGACGCCGAATACAGATCAGTAGTGAAGCGAGTAACAGACGGACGGACTAAGTAACTAAGGAAGGAACAAGCACAATTATAATAAGATTATTATTATTATTGTGTTTTCCCTTTGCTTGGTATTGTACGGGTTGCACCTAAGTCTGAACTAAAAACTTCAAAGGTGAACAAGTTTGTTTATTTCAGAAGATGCAAACAGATGAGGGACCCATACAATCAGGGAGAAAAATATGTTAATTTGGTTATTGTGTGGAGGGAAATCTTCGCAGTATGTGAAAATTATTTATTTGCATGTTTTTTGCAATTCACATATGTGAGGGCCTTTCTGGAATTCGATCCTCAAGCCTATTTCTACTTTTGATATCATTCCGAAAACCTCAATAACAACAGCTAATGTCTTGAAACATCCTTCCAATTATTATTATTATTATTATTTAATATTTGAGTGATGCAACAGGGATTCACAGGAATGTTGTTGTTTAGATTTAAAACTTGAATCCCAAAGTACTAATGTGTCTGTTTGATCTCCCCAAATAAGGAAGACATAGAGAGTGAGAGAGAGAAAAAAAAACATTGGTATAACACCTGGAGGGAAAAAGAGAGAGTGAGAATCAAAAGAGACAGAGAAAAGAGTAAGCAGAAAGAGAGAGAAATAAATAATATCGATAATGATGAGAGAGGGATACATAGAGAGAATGATGAAGAGAGTTAAAAGGGAGCGAAGGAGTGAAATATATGGCGGGAAAGGAAAAAAGATTGGCCCAATAGATAGATAGATAGATAGATAGATAGATAGAGAGAGAGAGAGAGAGAGACAGACAGACAGAGACAGAAAGAAAAGTTAAATAAGAAAAAGAGAGAAATGATGGCGAGGAAGAGAGAGCGTGAGAAAGAGAGAAAAAGAGAGGGAAACAGATTTTTAAAAAAGAAGGCCAGGGAAAGATATAAGGAGAAAGAAAGATAAAAAAAATGGATTAAAATAGCTGAAGGGAAAGAAAGAAAGAAAGAAAGAAAGAGAGAGAGAGAGAGAGAGAGAGAGAGAAAAGAAAGAGTAAGATGATGAGAGTGGGAAAGAGGGATGGAACAAATGAGAGAAAAAGGTGAAGAGAGTAATAAAATAGAGAAAGAGAGGAAGAAAAATGTTAAAAGACAGAAAAGAAAAACGAGACACAAGGAATAAAGTCGACTGAACTTTTTTTTTACGGTCTATTAACCCTTTGTGTGTCATTTAAATCCGAAATGTATTGTAAAACAGTAAGAAATGAATATTGCATTAATAATTTTCTTTGGGATAGCAATGATATTTCAAATCCTAGTTTTAATCCATAGGGAGAGGGAAATTTGCCAAAGGTAAATACGCGTAAGTGAAAATAACGAGTTCGATTGGAATTCGAAATCGGCTCTCCGAGTTCGCATTTTGAACTACTATTTATTACACCAACCGCACATACAACCAAGTGAAGAAAAAGCGAGAGAAATAAGCAATAACTAGACAGAGAGCGAGAACGATAGAAAGAAAGCACGTTAAATGAGAAGAGAGGTAAAGAAAGACAGTGTGAGGGAAAGAAAAGATTAGTGAAATACCTGGAGAGAAAGCAGGCATAGGAGTGATAAAAAAAAAAGAAAGACTACAAGGGAGTGAGAATGAAAGAGAGATACAACAAGATGTAGAAAGGGAGGGAGGGGGAGAGAAAGAGAGAACGGTAGGAACTTCTAATACGACACGGCCGTGTTGCACGTGCGTCAGTATAAATTGACACCTCCGTCACTGACTTGATAGATTTATCTTGTTATGATTTTCATGTGATAAGTAGATAAACACGTAGAATGTTGCCAGGTAAAGTGATCAGATCCCGGGTGTGAAAATAGAAAATGCGAGCGGCTCAGAGAGACACGCAAAAGTGCATATTCACGTTGGAGCATGCGCAGAAAGGAAACCCAGATAAGCATACACTAAGATACATCTTCCTGATATTCATGAGTTGTCTTAGCGTCCGGTTAAATATATATATATATATATATATATATATATATATATATATATATATATATATATATATATATATATATATATATATCGTCATTTAGGTATAATTCTTCTTGCCATGTATAGATGTCGCACTTCGTTGCCCCACATTCGTTATGTAATCCCCACCACAGACATTTTGTATAAATTTATAACTCCGTAATATTCCTCCTTTTCCAGGTGGAAAATGATTTTAGGAACTGATGACAATAGATTTTGTTTTGGGGGAGAGAATTTTGTATCCAAATCATGCCTTGAAATAATAAAAAAAGAAAAAAAAACAACGTACCTCTTCTTATTTTTATTCTTTTTGTCGTGTCTTTTCGAAGTATGGGCAATCATGGCCCTCCACAACTTCATTTTTTTAATTTTTTTTTTAGATCTAAGCAATATTTGTCCCCTTATTATTCCTCCAAGTTACTTGTTTTTTTTTTCCTCTGAACCATTCGCCCTTGCATGGATTATTGATGCCATATATGGTCCGATACCCCTTCTTCTCAAGATCCTTGATAACATCCAGAGACGGATATGCAATGTAATTGGCCCTGATCTGGCATCACTTCTACAGTCGCTCTCTCACAGACGTGCCGTTGCCTCCCTCTGTCTTTTTCCCAAATACTTTCACGGTAACTGATCAGATGAGCTGCTTTCGCTGGTTCTCATACTTCATGAATTTAAGCGTCCTACGAGGCTGGCATCTCGCTCCCACCCTTTCACTGTCGAAACTGTTAAATGTAGCCGTCTCTTCTACTCCAATAGCTTCATGTCTAGCACTTCTCGCCTGTGGAACTCCCTCCCCTCTTCCTGTTTCTCTGATAGCTATAATCTCCAACAAATGCAATGTCAATCGACGTCTCCAGATGCCCTGATCTATCCCCTAACCTTCTCTTCATTTTTTTCCTCTATCAATCTTCTTTGTTCTCGGTCCAACTCTATAACTCCTTGCGTGCTAGTGGCTTCCCGACTTGCTTGAGATTAAATGTTTAACACCCCCAAAACCTTTGATATGTCTTGTGAGTGTCAAATTCTCCAAAGCCTCTTTCTTCATTATGAGCCCGAATAATTTCAACAGTCTCCATCTGATTGTAAATATGAGGAAACGTTTTGTTCACTTTTATCTTAAAACGACATCGTTGCTAACATAACCTATCCAAAATAATATTTAGAAGCTTCCTCTAGAAGTACGCCCCTGTTGCCAGAATTCTCCTCGTCAGGGCATTGGCGATCGTGGCTCTCCACAATTTCCTGTTCTCTGTGGTGTTTCCTAATCCGTTTTCAGCCAACTATTTACACCAGCTCGTTTTTCCTTTCTTTTTTTGCAATGTGCCATGTCCCTTCAGGAAGTGGGCGATTATGGCTCACCACAATTTCCTGTCCTTTGTAGCGCTTAAAAAAATGTCTTTTTGCTATCTCTCTTAATACCTTTATAAATATTAATAAGAATGCCGACAATACGCATAAGAATAGAAAAGATAATTTGGTTTGACCCACCATTTAACAGTAATGTCAAAGGGTAACATTTTCCTAAATCTGATTCAACTATATTCCATTGCTAAACAAAACATTCAATAAGAACAACATTAAAAGTAGCTACAACTGCACCAAAAACCTCGAGCACAGCATAATAATATAACATTAAACAAATATTTAAATAATGTCAACAACAATATTAACACAGACAAAAGTGTAATTGTCGAAAAAAAATTAACTGTCCACTAAATCATAAATGTATGTATAAACGCGTCATCTACAAGTCTAGCATTAAACAAAATGGTGTGACAATTTTTATTGGTTCTACGGATTAGATATAAACAGATCGCGCTGACGCTTCACGCAGAGTTAGACGAGACGAGCGGGAAAGAGCTGCTACCAAAACCCCTAGTGACCTGTTGCTGAGAGAATTCCCTATTTTGAATCCCACCACCACCTTGTTCCATGATTAAGAAGAACAAAGTGTCACTATAGAAATTTAAAAGGCTAGGGTAGATTTTTGTACCAGTACCTATATAAACCAATTTAAAACTAAAACTTCTGTTTTTATTTCGTTTGAATGGTCATTTTTATTTCATTCAAAATACAGCTTCGCCGTAGTTCGAACAGGTGCTCCGAATTACCGACGACTTTTGATCTTCACTGCTCCGAGATCAATGAACACATCGTGTGCAGATTGGGGTGGATCGAAACGGACAGCGACCAACAACCAGTTGACCGACGACGATACTGCCCAGCGTAGGTTTGACCGTGAGATTGATTCGTCGCCTACCACCCCGAGGACCCTGAGAACCGGACTGCGGGAGCGGTTACATCTTCTGGTATAGACGGCGTGTAGCAGTGGCCATAATATCTTGCTGCTGCAACACAGGCTTGACCAAGGATCTATCTATCTATCTATCTATCTATCTATCTATCTATCTATCTATTATCTATCTCATCTATCCATCTATATCTATTTAAGGTTAATTTATTTCATTTAGAGCCATTTAAAGGCCTCCGGATCATCAGATAGCACTTCAAAAATGAAAAAGTTTTTCATTTTTGGAAGTGCTGATGATGCGGAGCCCTTTAAAAGGGTTCTGGTGAAATAAATTATTATAATGGAACCTTAAAGTGGTCTGTTTTTCGTTAATATATATATATATATATATATATATATGCATGTATAAGTGAACACTGATGACAACACTGAACGTTCGCTGAATGTTATATATATATATATATATATATATATATATATATATGTATGTGCGTGTGTGTATGTATTGGTTTTATCACGTCAGACTATTTCAATTATTCGGACTATTGTCCTCATCTTTGTCGCTATATTTATTACAACGTTTCGGCCTTTCAGTATCTGTCTATGTTTCTGAGATGAGGTATTATGTACACTATTTACATTATTCGGACTATTGTCCTCATCTTTGTTGCCATATTTATCACAAAGTTTCGGCCGTTGTACGCTCCCGCTCATGAGTGTACAATGACCGAAACGTTGTGATAAACATGGCGACAAAGATGAGGACAATAGTCCGAATAATATAAATAGTGTACATAATACCTCATCTGAGTAATATAAAGAGATACAGACTATTTCAAATTTACCAAAATTACCAAAGGATACCAGGATGTAGACAAATGAATTCTAACTATCGCACAGAATTGGTTTTTGATAACGGTCGAAAGGGTCGAAAATATCGAAAGCACTCTAACCAAACAATAACAAAATTCGGACAATTTATCCTCAACTTCCTTTTCAATACTTAAAATTTTATTTGAATGTTGGAAAAATATAAATTAAAAAAAATCAAGCAAATAGATTTTGTCGTTTTTTTTAATAATCAAAATTGTGTGAAATTAATACTTTCTTCCGAAATATACCGTATTCTTATAATTACAGACAGATTTCATGTCGATAATTTAAAATACCTATGTTTTAATTCATAGTTTTAAATAGTTTTTTTTAAAAAAGATTTAGACGTATTAATAACTTAGTTACCTCATTGCTTGCTCATGTGTCTATATGATAATAGTTTAAAATTGTACAGTACACAAATTTAGCGATTTTTCATTTCACAAGGAAACATTTAATTCTCAGGTTAACAAAGAAACTTCTGTCTTAGAAAAAGGAATACTATAATGACGACATTATGCTAATGTCGAAAGTACTCGGAATAAAATGAATATGCATCTACATGGTAATTTTTTTTTAATATATATATATATATATATATATATATATATATATATATATATATATATATATATATACAAGTGTTTTTTTCGGACATAGTGATGTAAGGCTGACCGAATGTAAGAGCAGTCCGAATAAAAGATCTGACCGAATATAAGAGGTTACCGGATGTAAGAGCTGCCCGAATGTAAGAGCTGTACGAATGCAAGAGCTGTCCGAATGCAAGAGCTGTACGAATGCAAGAGCTGTCCGAATGCAAGAGCTGTACGAATGCAAGAGCTGACCCAATGTAAGAGGTATCCGAATGTAAGATGTGTCTGAATATAAGAGCTGCCCGAATGTAAGAGGCGTCCGAATGTAAGAGGTGTCCAAATATAAGAGCTGTCCGAATGTGAGAGCTGTCCGAATGCAAGAGCTGTCCGAATGTAAGAGCTGCCCGAATGTAAGATCTGTCCGAATGCAAGAGCTGACTGAATGTAAGAGCTGCCCAAATGTAAGAGGTGTCCGAATGTAAGAGCTGTCCGAATGCAATAGCTGCCCGAACGTAATAGCTGTCCGAATGTAAGAGGTTACCGAATGTAAGAGCTGTCTGAATGTAAGAGCTGTCAGAACGCAAGAGCTGTCCGAATGTAAAAGCTGCTCGAATGTAAGAGGTGTCCGAATGTAAGAGGTGTCTTAATGTAAGAGCTGACTGAATGTAAGAGCTGTCCGAATGTAAGAGGTTACCGAATGTAAGAGCTGTCCGAATGTAAGAGCTGTGCGAATGCAAGAGCTGTCCGAATGTAAGAAGTGTCTGAATGTAAGAGCTGCCCGAATGTAAGAGCTGTACGAATGCAAGAGCTGTCCGAATGTAAGAGCTTTACGAATGCAAGAGCTGTACGAATGCAAGAGCTGACCCAATGTAAGAGGTATCCGAATGTAAGATGTGTCCGAATATAAGAGCTGCCCGAATGTAAGAGGTGTCCGTATGCAAGAGCTGACCGTATGTAAGTGCTGTCCGAATGTAAGAGCTGACCGAATGTAAGAGGTTACCGAATGTAAAAGCTGACCGAATGTAAGAGCTGTACGAATGTAAGAGATGTCCGAATGTAACAGCTGCCCGAATGTAAGAGCTGTCCGAATGTAAGAGGTTACCGTATGTAAGAGGTTACCGACTGTAAGAGCTGACCGAATGTAAGAGGTTACCGAATGTAAGAGCTGTCTGAATGTAAGAGGAGTCCGAATGCAAGAGCTGTCCGAATGCAAGAGCTGTACGAATGTAAGAGATGTTCGAATGTAAGAGCTGCCCGAATGTAAGAGCTGACCGAATGTAAGAGCTGACCGAATGTACGAGCTGTCCGTATGTTTTATGTATTCGTGATCTTTCGGCTCTTCTGTTGGCAATTATCAAGGATGTTTTTTTCATTTTTATTTTTAACTGAATTTGTACATATTTTTAAAAATTCCAGTGAAAAATAAAAATAACATGTATCATAACTAATGGACCTGCCGAAAGCGCTCGGTTATATAGAACATTCGAATAGTTTTACACACTTTATGTACAGAAAAGCAAACATTTATACGAGCGAAAATTTGAATAAAAAGCATAACTTTTTCAGTCGCCTTTAATGAAACTAGCATAAATTAGGGAAAAGACATGGGCGTAGATTAATATTTGGATAATATTCAATGCCGGCACTCTCGAGGATTTTCCTTCTGAGTGAGTTATTTTCGTTTTTTATGAGTGGAGCATTTTTAAAAACAAAATTGTGGATTTTTCTCTATTTCACCTTTCCTAACAGAATTACTCCCCTCCCAAGCAAACGTACACAACTGTATCAAGAAATCAAAAGAAAATGGTTGAATCCGTTAATACAACATCAAAAACAAAATTTTCATAACTTGACGTAATTTTCTGTTGACAATATTAATATAATAGCGTTTTCTAAATTCTTCCAGTTGCTAAGGACATTAGAAGGATTTGAGATAGCGGCGCTGTATCGAGTCTAATTCGGTACCTTTTTGTCACCGAGGCCCGTTGGAACAGTTGGTATGATGTTTGCCTGATAACGTAGCTGTCCAGGTTTCAATTCTCGGTAGTGGATGCGCCTGCTGATGTGTCTCAAATATAAGACGAAACGGCCGTCCAGTGCTTTCTGCATTCTGTTTGGGATATATATATATATATATATATATATATATACACACACATACACAGAGAAAGAGACAATGTCCGGATCGCTACTTAATATACATACAGCCCCCCCCCCTTTACACACGCTATTAATGTTGTAAAGGGATTAAAAGACATTTTTAAGGGCTACAAAGGACAGGAAACTGTGGTGAGCCATAATCTCCCACTACCTGAAGGGACACGGCACATTACAGAAAAGAAAAACGAGCTGGTGTAAATGGTTGACAGAAAACGGATTAGGAGACACTACAGAGAACAGGAAATCGTGGAGAGCCACGATCGCCAATACACTGAAGAGGAGAATTCTGACAACAGGGGTGTACTTCTATTGAAAGCTGCTAACAATCCGAATAATGTGAATAATTCAAGCAATCATAAGACCTCATCTCATAAATATAGACAGAAAATGTGCAATGTTTTTACTGTATCCGATGAGTGAAAACTGTCCAAACATTTTAAACGATTATAAAAATGGCTAACCTAGGAAGAAGATCATAATTAATAAAAACAAAAATAGATCAAAGGGTATATAACGCCATAATACTGCTGGACACAAATTATAAAACAAAATGTTTTAAATTTACATTGTTTATTAAAAATCACACTAAATCTACAACATTGTATAATATTATTAAAGCATAATATAACTAAATTATTCAGTATAATTTCCTATTGAATTCAATGGTCTTATTTGAAGGGACAACAATTTAGTAATAATGTTTGTGCTTCTTCTCATAAAATTTGTGAAGCTCCAGTATTTAATTTAACTTCTCTCTTCACACTTTGTGAATGTAAATTCGACAACTCTAACGTCGTTCCATTTATTACAATCTCTTACAGTTCATCATTTGTAATCCTTTCTGCAAGCACAGGTTCACAAACTCCATTTTGTGTGAGGTTAATCAAATTTAACCAGTGTGTCGCTTCAGAATTGATGATAGTATTTTTTTAAAATTTCTTCTTTGTTGGTTCGCTAATTCTGAAACAAGATTTATTTTTATTGGGAAATTTGTCGATATTTATATTTTTATGTAATTTGAATGAAATTTTAAAACTGTTTTGTAAAATGACGTAACTAATCATGTATAAATAACTGTTTACTTACCTAATGGACAAATTTTTTATAGCCTCTTCCCTCACATGCAGTTCACATGACATCAACATTGAGAAATGAATATTTTTTGGAAGCCAGAAGAAAGCATTGGGCTTTCATTTTTTAATGCAAAATTCTGTATTTTGGTCAACTGTTGCTTATTCTTTGGATCATGTTGAAGATATATAGTTGTTGGTTATGGGATTTATTAACCCTTTTAATTTCAAACCAACTAAGTAGGTATATTTCAATTATAAATTGTGTAAGGCTGTAATATAACGCATTCACTAATCATTGGAATGAAATTCCAACGATCGAATTTTGAAGCTAAATTTAAATTTAAACTCGTTTCCTCAAAAAAACGGTATCGATTTTTAAATAAATATTTGATGTCATTATTTATCATGTCAAACCCAAACTTTTAAATTGAGTTCAATACTAGAGTTCGAAAATCGACCATAACTACTATCTCAATATATTTTCGGAATTC